>CAHIKZ030001112.1:2360000-2385000 GCA_903632075.3 Acanthosepion pharaonis
AATATTGTAATCTATCTTTGAAGATATTCAGAAAACTATCAGAAACACAAGAATCTTAATTTGGAAATCTCAAAAATATGGCACATGAGGACATCAATAATTCTAGTTGCAGTTGGAGACCTTGGATTGATTGGAAAAGGTTCCGATAGACTAATTGAAGAGATTCCTGGTAGCCCATGCCATAAAGAAATACAAGAAGTTGTTCTCACAAATACAACTCACACCTTACGGATATGTGTGATCTTGGGTCTGTTCATTTCTTGGCGTTTTTTCGCAAAAAAAAATGCTCTGTGGAAAATGTCATGATGCCATTTCTGAACATAGGACTCTCGTTGGGACCTGGAAAGTAATGAGTAATGACCAGAAATCAAGGAAATAATAATAATAATAATAAATTAATTTAATTTTCCCACACTTCCAGCGGAACTTTCCGTTACTGATTTCCGCTTTCTACCTAAGCATAATGTATCTTTGTCGGTGTTTTATTTTATTTTTCTGGTTAACATGACCTGTTTGAAAATCCTTGCAAATTATCTTAATTTGCAGGCTGATAAGATCATAACCAATAGGTATTCTTTACTTGACAACGAACTAAGGTTATAATAATTATTTAATGCTTTAATGTTGTGGTTAGACTAAAATAGAATTTATTCTAACTAATAAATATTAACGATAAAATTTGAAATTACAAATTTAAAATTACCCATTTTAAAATTTAAATTTAATCTATATTAATTTTAAAATTATAAAATTACTGAGGAAAAAAGAAAAAATACATATGTTATTCTATTTATTTTGTTTTTATTGAAATTAAGTTGGAATAAACGTTAAGATCAAATGTTGCTCTGAACTTCATGACAATTCAACATCATCACTTGATAAGACACTAAAAGTGTTGAAACAAAATGGCTATTTTTGTAGTGAATATAACATATTTATGTTATAATTTTCGAATAAATAATTATATATACATTTATATATATATATATATATGTGTGTGTGTGTGTATATATATATATATGTGTGTGTATGTGCGTGTACGTGCGTGTGTGTACATGTATGCGCATAGGTAACGATTGTATGGGCTGATTCCCTCTTTTTATTGTGTGCTTATCCGGCCATGTTCGGTTTTTGGCGAACTTTTTTAAGTGAGTTTAGAATTCCGAACTTTTTTCAGTGAGTTTAGAATTCCGTATTATGATGAGGTTGAGAAATGACCCCAAATGTAAAATTTATTGTACTTTTTCTGTTTTTTTTTTTTTCCTTTGTTCAACGAGTGTTTCAATATATAAATTATGTGAAGTTCTATACAATTTATTTAAAATTACATTTTTCTTTTTTTAATTTTATTTTAAGTCTTTTTTTTATTTTAACTTTAATTTTCTTTTCTTGTTATCATGATTTTTATTTTATTTTCGCGATAACCCCGAATGTAAATGTATGTCCACTTCTGACATTTCATCTAGTAGTGGTCATTGCGACTTATACTGAGTTAAAACATATTATTATCAATACCATTTATATATCCCTATGTTACCTCCCTGAATAAAAATACTAGATGATGAACTCTCGAAACCTGGATATCTGAATATAACCCCCCCCCCATTTCATGGGTAGGACGAGCTCTTTATTCTTGGTTGACAGTCGTCCTAGAGCTGGTATCTTGAGCAAAATTAGCCCTTGTCGGTCAAGGATAAAACGCAAAAAATACAGATCCCATTCCTTACAAACAAATCCTCATACCGAATCGGCTGTCACCCGAGTGAGCAAGGGTCGCGTCTCTTAGAGAGGAACCAGTCTGGGACCGAAAAATCTGTCACTGGAATAAACTCTTCCAGCAACGATGAGTCAACTGGTCACAAAACCCGGGCTATTTTCAACCTTGGACCAAGAGAGTAGATGCCAAATCAATTACTAAAAAGAAAGTAAACGAAATTGACTCGCGAAGATTATCAACAAGTCATGGCATCCTTTTTCACCGTAGTTGAAAATCCACAAAAGAACATCACGGATCAGACATACCAAATATGGAGAACTATTGTAGGAACTGGTATAAGGCCCTATCTCAACCCAAACATACTTGTCAATGTCCGCAAAGACATTGTGCGAAATAAAAGACTCTCAAATGCTGAAATAGATCAGATAAAACTAAATGTAAGACGGAATACAATAACCCATCACTCATGCAACAAAGAGATGAGACTAGAAATTAATAATATGTTAGAGGATGAGGTAAAAACTAAAATAAATGAGATACGAAATAATAATCTCTCGGGAAATAAAACTGAAGAATCTAACTGCGATATAAATTGCAATTATCCAGATTATGTCACTGAAGGTGAGTCCAACGACATTAGGGCAGAATTCCTTGAAAACAACAGAGGTGAGATCACCGAAACGAAAAACTATATCATTAAAGTACTCGGCACAGTAACTTGCACCCAAATGTCAGAGAGAGACCAGCTCCCCCAAATCCATATGACAAAGTCCAATAAACATATTGTGCAAATATACAACGCTGCACTACAAACACTGTTAATGGACAAACCACTGGGAAACAGCACAGAAGTAAATAATATCATATACACAACAGATTTAGCAGCTACTGGGAAGCTTGGTATCAAGACAATGAAAAGATCCAACAGACAAAACGATTTAGCTTGGAAGGCAAAACTGGAGAGGGAAATAAAGAAAATCAGATGGGAGTTATCGGTACGAGATGAGATCTCAAGAAACATAAATGTCTCAACACGCAAATACAGGAAGATCAAGCGGTGATATAAAATTAAATTACTAATTGAAATTCTAGCAATCAAGGAAATACTAAAACAGAACTTGCGGTTAAAGGCACAAGACGATACGAAAAACGTTTTAGGTTCTATCACCAAAATAAGATATGCTTAACGGACCTTAAGAAATTTTACAGGGAAATTGTAAAAACAGTTATAGATGTCAAAAAGCTACCAATCTATTGAAAAAGTGCAGAAATGTGAGAATATTTGGAGCTGCCCAAAGGAATATAACTCCAATGCAGAATGGATTCAACGTGAAGAAGAAAGAATTATGGATAAACGTCTACAAGAATGGGAAAATATAACCAAGACTAATGTCAGGCAAGCTCTAAAGAAATCCCCAAAATGGGAGCCTCCAGGAAATTCCAAGGTACCCAATTTTTGCTCTATCATCTGTCATCAATCCATAAAACCCTTATACAAACTTCATCAATGTTTATTAGTGTTATGGTCCGGTTCCTTGTACCACGGTGATAGTCCAAGGCAGAACCAATAAAGAAGATCTCGACGGCGGATAGGGAATAACACAGATATATTACAAACAGGAATATATACAGAGAAGTAGAAAGTGTTAGTACGAACAATCAGGTTTAGTAGTAATTGTCTGAACGCGACTCTGTTTCGGACTGCCTATGACTCGATTGACTGACTCGCTCGCTCTGACTGACTGACAGACTCCTGACGGCCCTCACTTCAGACTGAACTCCCTGCTTCCTCTTGAGGCGCAGTATTTATTACGTATGGAATAGTCCATTGTGTTATTATGGGTAAGGTCCCATAACAATTAGTAAGATGTCCCAGAATTGATCACTGAAGGTATTACATATCTCCTGCCAAAAACATGATAAAACAAATGATCCAAAACATTATAGGCCAATAACATGTCTGTCCACTACTTATAAATTGATCACATCTGTCCTGATGAACTATACTTACTCTTTTCTCGGAGAAAACATTCTTCCCCTAGAACAGAAGGGAAAGGAGAGGTTCATATGGTTGCGAAGCTCAAATACTGATAAACAAAATGATTCTGGAATATTGCAGAAAGGTAGAAATCTCAGCACATCATGGATAGATTACCGTAAAGTCTTTGATAGTGTGCCACACTCCTGGATGTTTAAGACTTGTACAAAGTCTCCTCTGTAATAGTAAATTCCCTTAAACACAGCATGAGAATATAGAAAACCACATTACACCTAAATCACACCAAAGGCACTTCCTTCTTCCAACCGCCTGAATATCCGACGAGAAATCTTTCAAAGAGATTCCTTGTAACTACTTTTGTTTTGTCTGTCTTTAATCCTCCCTTACGCATGAACTAAACAACAATAGCTATAGTTACAAACTAAACAAATAAGTATTCAATCACCTACTCTACATGGATGATCTCAAACTCTTTGCAAAAGACGGCAATCAGTTGACGGGTCTCCTCAATACTGTAAAATGTTTCAGTGACAACATAGATATGGATTTCAGATAAGATAAATGTGCAAAAGTGAAATTCAAGAAAGGGAGAATTACAGAAACACACTCAACAGATTTAGATTTTGTCACAAAGATTAAAGAACTGAAACAAAAAGAAGCCTATAGTTACATGGAGATGGAATACAGCATATACCCAAAAGAAAGTGAAGGTCAAAAAGGAATACTACTGACGTGTGAGTCTGGTAATGAATACCGAATTGAATTTAAAAAAACAGAATATCAGCCATAAACACTTTGGCTGTCTCCGTGGTGCAATAGAGCATCAACATCCTTAACTGGACCATAGCTGACATTAAACGAATAAACGCCAAAACGAGAAAGTTTCGCACGTGATACTGTTGACCATGTTCACCATAGTCTATGAATATAGAATACGGCGCAGTACGTCATCTGTTCAATAAAACAACGTTAAAGATTAACACTCACGAGTCAGACACTCTACTGAATCTGACTATATCGCCAATACCACCAGCAGCTGTTCCGTAATTCTTCGGTCTTCGATATCAATGGCTGGCAGTGCGTTTATAATTTATGATATAACAAATTTTGTGGATATTAATTAAAAAAAAATTACAAAAAAAAATTTTAATTACAAAACAAAAAAAGATATATTTTATGAATACTAAAGTATTTGTTCCATATGAATATTGACTTTACTAATATTTTGAAAGAATATTCCATAATGTACCCAAAAATTCCAACAGCCACTGCATGTATCATTCCAAGGCTGATGTTGATCGCCTCTATGTGCCCAGATCTGAAGGAGGCAAAGGATTAGTTCAACTAGAACTATCTTACAAAACTACAACAATCAACCTTCAAATATAATTGTAAACTACAGAAGACTGGATGATGATATGTAATTGAAGAACATGAAAGAAGTAAGAAACTTTATTCAGTAATAAAGGAAGCCAACACGTTCACAATGGAATTTCAAGTGGGTGAAGAAATTCATGTAAAACATAATACATCTTCTGCAGTTGCAAAAACTTAAAAAAGAAAGCCACGGCTAATGCACTCCACCAGATGCAGAAAGGATGGCAGAATAAACCACTCCACGGTTAATATTCTGCCCGTACCAAACTTACGTGATGTAGACAAACACCGTACCAAAGATTTTATTCTTGCTGTATAGGATCAATGCTTGCTAACTAGAAGTTACCAAGCACATATACTGAAAGATTATGTTAGCCCAAAATGCAGATTATGTGATAAATATCCAGAAACAATTGACGATATTGTATCAGGTTGCACGATATTGGCACCTACTGAAACCGGCATGACAGAGTAGTTTATAAAAACCGGCATGACAGAGTAGTTTAATATCTGCATTGGAAAATCTGCAATTTTTACGGAAAGGAATCTGCAAGAAATTGGTAGGAACACCACCCTGACCCGATAACGGAGATAGGACCTGTAACAATTTTATGGGACTTTACAATACACACAGACAGAACAATTAAAGCTAATCGTCCAGAGATGGTGATCAGAGACCACAAAAAACAGAATGTGTCTTCTTCTTGAGATGGTAGTTTCTTCAGATTTTAGATCTCAAAAAAGAAAAAAAAATATCAAAATACAATGCCTTGAAATCGAAATCTCAAAAATGTGGCAAATGAGGATATAAACAACACTTGTTCTAGTTGGAGCGCTTAGATTGATTGGAAAAGATTCCAATAGACTGAGTAAAGGAATCGCTGGTAGCCCATGACTTAAAGAAATACAAAAAATAGTACTCACAAGTACAGCCAACAACTTACGAAGGTCTTTATCTATGTACACTATGAGTTTTCTTATGTGTTTTTTTGGGGGGGTCGTATTTGCTCTTTTCCTCAAAAATGCTCAGTAAAAATATTATGATGCCATTTTTGACCTTAGGTGCCTAGTTGGGAAAGAAATAAGTATATAGCAGAAATGAAATCAAATAATAATAATATGTTTTGCTCGTACAACAGGCATGGAGGATATGACTTCTGAGCTTAATTTGATTAGCGTTGTTAACAAGTAAATGTTTTGTCTTAGTGAATTCACTTTATCTTAGTAATATTTAATGTAGACCCTCTTAGAGATACAGTAAGTATCACGTTCCGTACCGTTTTTTTTTTTTTTTTTTTTTTTGTTACCTGACCTTAAACTAACGGTACGGAACGGAATACAGGGTTTACTCCGGTACACCAGCAATTTAGAGGTGCTTCCATGCTCCTCAAAATCTCCTGATCAAAGGCTTTGTTGTTGGGTGTAGTTTATCGTCTTACCCGGGACGCGGATGACAGTACAGTTGGGTATGTTCACTAGGGACTGACACACTGTACATTTCTGTTCATAGGCGTGTACATTAGAGAAGCATCATAGCCGGATGTCTAGAATCATGTTTCTTTTATAACGTTTGAAGAAATGACGCACCGTAGGAGATTTGAGCCTCACATGTTGATACTCAGAAACAAGGAAAATGTGTTATATGTCAGAAATTTAATACCTCCCCATTAACATTCAAACAACCTGAAATCAAATCGCTAGTTTCTTCCAAACTAAGATAATGAAAACCAAAACAAAATCCCGACCAAGTTAAGACAGCAAACTACACCCGCGTCCTGGGTAAGACGATAAACTTATATCTGACAGCAAGGCCTTTGATCAGGTGGTTTTGAGGGGTATGGAGCCATCTCTTAATTTATCGTGTTCCCAGGTCCACCCTGACACTAGGTGGTAGCACCTGTCAGGGCTGTCATGGGTATGGCTATAAACTACATCCGCGTCCTGGGTACGACGATAAATACATCCGCGTCCTGGGTACGACGATAAACTACATCCGCGTCCTGGGTACGACGATAAAGTACATCCAACAGCAAGGCTTTTGATCAGGTAGTTTTGAGGAGCATAGAACTACATCTTAATTACTGGTGTTCCCAAGTCCACCAGGGTTTCAGCTATGGGCAAATAGTTGAACCCCCAAAAGAGGGTCAAAACACTATGGAAGTATAAAAATGGGTGTTAATAACAGCAATACTTTAAAAAAAAAAAACATTATTACCAGCAATATATTTTTGAAAATATATTACCAGCAATACATTTTTTAGAAAAAATATTACCAGCAATAAGAATCTTGTTGCGTTAAATACCCTATTGAGGCTGATATGCCGTAAAACAAATCAAACCAAACCTGAGATAAAATCTATCGTTTCCTCCAAATTCAACTGGCTTCGTACCTTAAGACTTTCCATTCACAAGATTCTTGCTAAATTTTCTTAGATGCAAATCCTTTAGAAGTTGCAAATGGAAATAGTTCTACTAACCGTTTCCTTATAAGGAAGCATTTGGCAATCCTTGACCGAGCAGCCAGTGTTACTGAGGGAAGAAATTCATAAATTCTTTCTATTAAAATAATTTTTCGGAAAAATACTTTTCTCAAGCCAAATGGGATAGCTCTTGCCAGCATCATAGGAGTTATCTTCCTAACCCTTTTTTCCAAGTAGCGTAGAACGTCAACAGTTTATGCCATTCTTTTCTTTTAAGTTAAATTATGCTAATATTTTAAGTTGTTGTTGCTCTTAAACACCCTCAAGGGGTTTGGTTTATGTTATTTGGTACAGTTCTTCGTGATTCTGTAGCACCATTCAACGAGGTTTCAAGAACGGTGGTCATTTCTAAGATTTACAGGTTTCATTCGCTCGAAGCCATTTTAATTATTTATATCATAAAGCGGGATCAATTTAATATTATCAGGTTTTTTTCCCGTCCGGAATTCCAGATAGATTTCTGCTTCATATATTTAATTTCCTTAATACGTAGCTATGACAGCTGCTGTCGAAAGAAACGTTTATTAATTTTGGCTTTTTCTGGAACAAGACCAAAATGTTGAAGTGATGTAGCCACTAAAAATTGAATTTATGAACAATGCTAATCATTATTTGCATTCTATAACTTCTACGTTGGTATGATTAATAATATTTGAGCTAAGCCAGCTTTTATGCCTATTAGAATCGGCTAAACTCACCAGACTTACTTGCTAGCCACCACTTCACGAGAAAGCTCTATATTTATTTAGTTGAGCCTAATTTAGTTGAACCTAACGTTGGTATAATTAATAATATTTGAGCTAAGCATAAACCCTATTAGAATCAACTAAACTCACCATACTTTTATGCTAACCACCACACCACGAGTAAGCTCTAAATTTATTTAGTTGAGCCTAATTTAGTTAAGCCTAACGTTGGTATAATTAATAATATTTGAGCTACGCATAAATCCTATTTGAATCGACTACACTCAAAATGCATGTATGCTAACCACCACTCCACGAGAGACTTCTATATTTATTTAGTTGAGCCTAATTTAGTTGAGCCTAACGTTGGCATAATTAATAATATTTGAGCTAAGCATAAACCCTATTAGAATTGACTACACTCACAATGCTTGTATGCTAACCACCACACCACGAGAAAGCTCTATATTTAGTTGAGCCTAATTTAGTTCAGCCTAACGTTGGTATGATTAATAATATTTGAGCTAAGCCTAAACCCTATTAGATTCGACTACACTCAAAATGCTAGTATGCTAACCACCACTTCACGAGAAAATTCTATATTTATTTAGTTGAGCCTAATTTAGTTGAGCCTAATTTAGTTGGACCTAACTTTGACATGATTAATAATATTTGAGCTAAGCATAAACCCTATTAGAATCAACTACACTCAACATGTTTGTATTCTGACCACAACTCTACGACAACGGCTCTATATATATGTTGTTGAGCCAAATTTAGTTGAGCCTAACTTAGTTGAGCCTAATTTAGTTGGTCCTAACTTTGACATGATTAATATTTAAGCTAATCATAAAGTCTATTAGAATGAACTAAACTCACCATGTTTGTATGCTGGCAACCACTACGAAGAAAGGTTCTATATTTATTATTTGAGCCTAACGGGTTGTATGCCTAATTTATTAACCATCACATGACGACAGACATATCTCTGTATATATCGATATATGTTAAACATTTATTATCAAAAAGCTAATTGCAAGGAGTACACAGTGAAGATGCATGCGCCTAATTAATGATAACAAGTTCTGTATAACGAAAGCAGCTGACGGCTTTCAGTTTCACTTTTACGTTTAACTTTCACTTTCATTTTCTTTAAGATACACTAAGAACAGGCTCTGTTTCATGACAGACATCTTTTTTACTCTTGGTAACAGTCAGTAAAAATTAAATACTATGATTTAAAATATTTATTTTTCAAAGCAGAATCCTCCACTAGGAACACTTAGAAGACTGGCGTAACACAACTCTCCCACTTTTAATTTTCCGTTTGACCTCGTGACTCAATTTAATAAGCATATTAGTAAGAATATTATGCTGTCCCTTACTTTCTACAAAAAGCTTAGTGTCTTTTTTTTAATTCACAAACTTCGAAGACGTTGACTTATCGAATATTTTGCTATATTTCATAATTCATCTGTTTTATTACAATTATTCTGATATGAGAATGTTCAAAAAATAAAAAAATATGGGAAGACCGTTTTCCATTCAGAAGACATTTTCGTGTGTAAAAGTTTAAGGGTGTTTGAGCCAAATCTTGGTTTTGGCTTCTACATCAACTAAGCCGAAGACAACCATATCTCTTCACTAATACCCATCCCCGCGCATGCGTGCAACGTTTAAGACAAAAATGTAGGAATCTCACTAAAAACAAAAAAAAGACAGCCGAGGGAAAATACCAGATGATCGAGTAAAAGAACTTAACAAAAGTTATAAAAGAAAAAAAATAGCTAAAAAAAAATATGTTGCTTTTTTTTTCTTTCTTTTTATGTATTTGTTTTGAAGAAATAAGGTAGGCCAGGCTGATGATCTGTGCCGAGCGGCGACGAGCCGGTGTTATTTATTCATTCTGGGAGCTGTCTGAATAGACAATGGTGCAGACGGTGTTAACACGGTAGACCACTTTAGAGAAGAAGTTCCGGGCTCTTATTTCTTTTGGTTATTTGTTTTTATTTTTTATTTTTATTTTATTTTTTCACTTTTTTTCTTACTTTTCTTTTTGTAACGGAGTAAACGTGTGTCGTCCGTAAATGCTGATCATAATAGTAGGAATACAGGTTGTCGCTGGGCGTAGAAGTCTTAATAATAAAAATAGATTGAGGGAAATGAAACGAAAAGACGATAGAAGAACAATGTAATTTCATTGGTTTATTTCATTTCTTCTTAATGATTTTAAAGGGCAGGAAGACAGACTTTTCATATTTTTATGTTGTCTAGTGATATTTTTTTTCTTTCTGCGCATCGTTTTTCTCAATTCGTTCTGTTTTCCACTTATCTATCGCCTTAATCCATCAGACTTCTTCACTCTTCTTCATTACTCCTGTTATTATATCTTCATAATTATTACTGCAAATCCTTCTCTATCTTTTCCCGATACGCATTGCCTAAGCCTACTGCGATTACAACTTCCTCATTCTATAATCTCAAAGACATTTCTGCTCTTTATCAACTTCTTCCATTGCTGCCCAGTAACAACGACACTTTCACATTCTTTTCAAACGCTTCGACAGTTTTCTTTACTTTTTACATGAAGCATTTTCAATACGTTTATTTCTATACTAACTTTACTCCATTTCAATATTGCTACTTTTTACCATAATTCTCTAGGTCAATAATCTCTTCGACCACGAGAGAAAAAAATTCTTCAACCGCCAGAGAAAACAATATTGAATCAAAAATAGCTTCCGATGACACAAATCCAACCACTTGAGAATTTGTCTTTCATTCACAAGGCTTTCACCACACGGGCCATGAAAATGCCAATGATATCAGATTTTCGTCTTTCTTATTTATCTAACATTTCACTCCCTTTTTTCAATTTCTGCTTGGAATGGGTGCATCCATTGTTATTAGTCATACTCATTTCATACTCTCCTCTATAGAATTTATTTTATCATTATTTGCAGATAAGTAATGAGAGACTACTCTGTAAGTAGTCAAACTCCAGCTATATTTAAAATTTAAAGTTAGCTTTACTCTTACTGCTACTTATTCCTAATCAGCAGGAGTTGAGTGTTAAATGCTTCTTTTTCCGTTTCCTTTATCTTCACTGTCTAGTCTACCGGAGAATCCGAATTCCTTCTCCTTCTTCACAAGGAACTGATTCGGTTAATTTTCTCGTATAGAATGGTCAGTTTGGATCATAAAATCAGTATTTTATATTTTTTCTAGGACAAACCTTTTTCATAAATTTTCAGTGCTAGGAAGGATTATCATAAAATTTAACAAACCACCATTTTATTTGGGGGCTAACTCCGATCAAAAAAGCATGGACCCGAGTTTCCCAACATTTACTTATACAAACCAGCAGAAGAAATACTCACTTAAGCACTTGAAGCCCTTCACCTTTGTTGTACTTTTCCGCTGAAAACGGGATTCTAGGCATTTCCTAACATTCTAAAGATTTTGCAGAAATTTTGAGATTCTTCAATAAATAAATCCTTAAAAAGCACGAAGAAATTTATTTAAATATCGCAATGGAATATCAGTCAGTTATGTGCCATGCGTGATACACGCTTAGGAGATCATGTATCTTTTGATACATGTGTAAGAAGGCAGCTTATTTTCCCGCAGTAGGTTGCAATTTCTTTCTGCGGTAGACCAGATACCATCCAAGGCAACCTGGTCTGTCCTGCTATTTACCCACAGCCTAGGGGGAGAAGAAGAGGAGTCATACTTTCCCAAGGGTATTAGAACGTAAGCGAATGTAATGGATTCGACTGGAATTCTAACTAGGCTTTACTGATTCCTCAATCTGAGCCTCTAGCCATTACTCCACCGTGCCAATGGAATATAGAAGACTTAAATGAGTTCCATCCTGCATATACCACCGTCTTGCCCCAATCTCGAAAAGTCAGCGTTCAGATCGTTCCCAGAAATGAACACTGTAACAAAGAACCAAAACCGATTTAAAAAAAAAAAAGGTAAACGAATGAGTGTTGCTTGTAATTTTATTTTATTTTTTTTTTTTTTTGGCCGGTCACCTTATTGATGAAAGTGAGAATGCGGGCACAAATATCATGGCTGATTTGCAGATGTTGGTAAATCACTTCCGGCGGCAAATCGCTGTCTAAATAATGTTATTCATTATTGTAGGGTCCACAGCCATCTAGCACAGTGGGATAGACTGTGATCCATATCTATATATACATTCAGTGCCGTAATGACACAAGAGAGGGGCCTCCTTGACACAGGTCAACGGCCATGGCAAAAGGTTATACCATTTGAAGCAACGGGAACGTGCCCGTGACCAAGGCAAGACATCGTCTGTGGTCTAACCTGGAGAAGGATGGGCCGCGCCAGTTCCACTTGTTAAAGACACGCGACGCATTAATGAATATCACGCTAGCTTTCAAGTATGTGGACGGAACAGGTCAAGCGCTAACAGATGATGATGATGATGATGATGATGATGATGATTCGTAGCTGCAGTATTTTTTAGAAGAATTATCAACCATTAATTTCTGAATGTTATTTGCTTTCATCTCAACTTTTGGACGCACTTTTTATCGTAACATAACTCCGGCCTCGATCTAAAGCGTTGCGTGAAGAATGCAGAATCAGAGATGAGGAACATACTATCGGTATATAAAAATGTATACCTTTAATGGGAGTAAATAATATCATGTGACGCCAAGTTAACCCAGATAATTGGTGCGCTATGGAAAAAATTTTTTTATTATTCCCTTTTTTTTCGTTTCCCCCATTATGAGCATTATTATATCCATGATATAGTAACACCGTATTTCACGGACGGAACGGAATAGCTGAAAGAAAAGGAATAACAGACATGTTATGTTCTCAGAAAAGGTTTTTTATCACTAAGTCATACACAAAATTCATATTCTTACACCTTTGTTCTTGGACTATCTTCTTTCGTATATTTTTCTTCATCACCTTTGATACCTTTTATCATCGCTTTTCTTTTTCAAATCATCATTGCAGTTCAGCCCTTGTCTCTATTTAGAATGCACCAAGATCCTGAGGAAATGCTTCGATTATTTTGCATTATTCATGTTCATGAGATCAGATAGTGAATCATCAAATCCTATTAAAATGGCCGTTGCGGTGATTGATTTGCTTGTACGTAACTTAATAGCATCGCTTTTCAATTGGTCAGCATTTAATCTCGTACGCTCCAAAAACATATTGATATTTCGGGTTGATTATCATGAATAAAGGAAAAATAATTTGAAGATGATATTGATATCTGTAAATTTAATTGGGAAAGAATCTTCCGACAAGTTTTCATTAAGATTTGTTCTTTTTTCTTAAAGTTCCTATATTCAAAATTATAAATATTGGTATGTTTTAAAATATATTTTCTCTTTTTCCTCTTTTCTTTGAATTGTAGCCATTTTGACTTCAGGTTTTCTGGACATATACTGACGTTGTTAATTCTTGAGCATTCAAGTCTTATCGCTAATAATTGGATACACACGTTTGATTAGATGTCTCTGTTTTTTTTTGTTTTTTTTAATATTTTCGTCGGACAGTCTTTGTTTTTCAAAATATCTCATGTATAGAAGATTCTTCTGTTGCGTATTTTCAATATAAAATAGGATATCGATACAATGATCCCTCGTTTATCGCGGTAGATCGGTTCCGAGACCGGTCGCGATAAGTGAATTTCCGCGAAGTAGGGACATCATATTTACAGTATTTATTTAACGTGTATTTGGACTTTTAAAACCCTCCCTGTACTGTTAACAATCCACCCATTATAGTACTCTATTAATAACAAAGACAACTGTTATGCAATAACAATTTAGATTTTAAAAAAAATAAAGATTGTTACTGTATTCAACACGAAAGAAGTTGAAGTAGAATTTGAATGATGATGGTGATAAATTTGCTGCGCAGTAGAAATGATGATGATGATGATGATGATGAAGCTGATGATGATTTCTACTGTGCTAATTGTATTTTACGTCTCTTCGGACGGCGGTGCCCTTTCTATTGCTATTTTATGCTTGTTTTGTTGTTCCTAGACCAGGAAATAATATTTATTATTAATATTTTAATGGGTTTAATGAAAAATTTTAGGTGTTCATATATCGCGATTTTTCTAGAATTTTCCAGAAACTCCACAATATATTTTCCAGATATATATATATATATATATTTTTTAAAAATCCGCGAAGTCGTGAATACGCGTAGGTAGAAACGCGAATTAGCGAGGGATCACTGTATTTATTTTTATCAATTAAACATGTTGCAAGTCCAAACGCAAAATTGCTTACACAACAAGTAGCGCTTATGTGTTTGCTTGTTCTGTTTCATGGCATATCAACACCTCAATGGGTTATTTAATGCCGACAAGATTTTTATTGCTGGCAATATTTTTTTAAATGTAGTGCTGTTAGTAATTTTTTAAATGCATTGATGTTAAAAAAATTTTTCCAAAGAATTATTGCTGGTATTAAAACATTTTTGTACTTTCAAAGTTTTTTGACACCTTTTCGGGAGGGTGTTAAATATTTGCCCATAGTTGGGACCCTGACAAGTGCTACCACCCCGAGTCAGGGTGGATCTAGGAACACCAGCAATTAAATGGTGTTTCCACGCTCCTCAAAACCTTCTGATTAAAGGACTTGCTGTCAGATGTAGTTTATCGTCTTGCCCAGGACGCGGTTGTAGTTCATCGTCATACCCAGGACTTCCCTGACAGGTGCTACCACCCCGGGTCAGGATGGACCTGGGAACACCAACCAACAATTAAGAGGTAGTTCCACGCCCCTCAGAACCTCCTGATCAGAGACCTTGTTGTCAGATGCAGTTTATCGTTATACCCAGGACGGCCCTGACAGGTGCTACCACCCCAGATCAGAGTGGACCTGGGAACACCAGCAATTAAGAGGTATTTTCATGCCCCTGAAAACCTCATGATCATTGGCCTTGCTGTCGGATGTAGTTGATGTCTTACCCAGGACGCGGATGTAGTTTATCGTCATACTCAGGACGGCCCTGACAGGTGTTATCCCCCCGGATCAGGATGGACCTGGGAACATCAGCACTTAAGAGGCGGTTCCACGCTCCTCAACACCTTCTGATCAAAGGCTTTGCTGTTGGATGTAGTGTATCGTCTTACCCAGGACGGCGCTTATGTTTATCACAAGAAGTAAATAATATGTAAAACGTTCATATAAGAAATCAGTGGTGGGCATTGTTTTCAAATTAAATCAACAACCAATTCTAATGAGTTGAATTCATTTCATGTTGAAAGCAAGAAATATGATTCGTTATTCAAAGCATTCCTGGCTTCAGTTTTCTTTGCAATTCACGTTGTTATCAACTGATAAAAATGATAGTGGCAGAATGACAATCTCGATGGAACTGCGTAAAATGTCATTGCGCTTCATTCTAAATATATTTTTGTCTTGGACTCCTCTCTCCTTGACAAAGCGAAAATACTGTCAAATCTTAAGTTTTACTTTTTTCTTGAAGAAAATAATAATCATCTAGTTTTATGATTGCCTGTATCCTGGTTAAAATAATTTAAGAATATTTACTCAATTCTTTTGTATTTGTTAATATTTAAATTTATCAGAGAAAAATATGTTTCATCTAACGTTTTTACGCGTTTCAAAATGATTTTCTTAAATCTACGAAGTTACTTTTTAATAATACTTCACCGAGATAGCAGCATTTGGTCAAGGGTAATTTTGACATCCCTTGAGCTTTCAACAAACATCAGATAAAGAGTTTTTTGAATAAAAAAGCATCGATTGGTTGAATCTTGCGTCTGGGATCGACTTCATTCTTTTTTTTCTCTCTCTTTTTATTTTTTTATTTTTTTGAATCTCGGAACAAGGGACAAAAATCAAATTTAAAAAGTCAAAGCAGTTTTTATTTTTAAAATGTATTAAGATAGATAGATAGATAGATAGATAGATAGAGTTGTAGCATACCTACGGACGATAATGGACATGTTCCCAATCAAATAAATACAGTAGTAAATACTGTATGTTGGTCTGCAGATGGGGACTCATTGTGGAATTCACGACTCACTTCTCGCAGTTGACTACTACTTCTTCGCGCCGCTGACAAATCTTATATATTTTGCTGTTGTCCTAAGTATTACCGTCCATTACCAAACTTCGTGCGATTATTCTATCCAGTAACGTTCCTTATGTTACAATAGATAGATAGATAGATAGATAGATAGATAGATAGATAGATAGATAGATAGATATGCATTTCCATATATATTTTCTGATGACACCGGCTCACCGGATAAGTATGCCAAAGTAAACTATATAAGACAAGATATTCGACGGCTATATTATTATCTTTATTTTTTTCCAATTTTGAATTTGATTTGATCGCATTAATATACTAAGTTTGCATTAGTAAAACAGTTTAATAAGTGAATCATAAGTGATACTCGTTTTATAGTCTACATTATAGAAGTTATTTTATAATTATTTGCAAATAAATGTTGGAAAGCAACTCTGTAAGCAACCAATTTCCAACCATATTTAAAATTTAAAGTTAGCTTTACTCCTACTGCTAATTATTCCTGATTAGCAGGAGTCGAGTGCTAAATGCTTCCAATTTGGTACAAGAAATTATGAGGAATATTTTTGATGGGAGTAATATAAAAATATACTCGGGCAAGGTCCTGGTATTTTTCTAATTTTTCCGATTCTTTTAACTTCACTCTCTAGTCTGAGCATAAATTAATATTATTTAATTCACTTAATTCGTCATAAGTTTTGTATGTCTTCAGACCCCAATGAAAAAATACATTTGCCGCTAAATTAACAACTAATAGCAAACCATTTTCATATTCTGTGCATGTTGTAATGCTAAACATCATTTTAAAAAGCTTTCTACGGATCCCTTGCACAACAATGCTGTAACTAGAGAAAACGTAAAAAACGCTTTTAACAGTGTTTGAGTCGAATGAGTATGAAAATAATGTTTATTTGGTCATAGAAAATAAAAATTGAACTTTTAGAATAAAACCATCAGCGTTTCGTTTGGGAAAAAACAAAAAATATAGGATATAATCTATATATAAAATTCTGTGACTTCTGTTAGATCGTCCGTCCGCCCTTTAGCCCCTCTAAAATATCCATATATTGACCGATCGAAACCAAATTATGGGGTGAAGTGCAAACAAGAAAGTCCAGTTGGTTTTTCCAGGGTGCGTAACTTTTCATTAATTTGTATAATAAAATTATTTTTTTTATTATTTAACATATAAATTACTCCAACTATTTTTAAATAATTTAATGATTAAAATAACAAATACTTATTTAATAAAAATGCAATATTGTTTTTGCCTATCTTTTCTTTAAGTTTTTATATACAAGAATCCAGTTTCCAGGTTGCCCTGCATTTGCAAAAACTATAAACAAATCACAAGGCTAAACGCTTCAAAAAGTTGGAATTTAGCTCCAGAAAAGAAATATTTACCGATGGCCAGTTGTATGTTGCATGCTCAAGAGTAAGAAAGCTTAAGAATTTATCCTTCGCTATTAAAAAAGGGGGGGGAAGAAATAATTAGCATGAAGTTCTATAAAGTTAAATTAGAGGTAGGGGTTTTGTCAAAGTATTTTCCAAACAAAGCATCTTATTCAAATTTCATCGATGATTTGCGAAATTGAACGAAACGTGCGGCTAGTAAATCTCGACAAAAATGCAGTGGGCAAATCATTTTATGGGATTTCTTTAGAGCAGCAGATTCAAGAAAACCTCAAGAATTTCTTTTTTATGTGCCGCGTCCCTTCAGCACGTAGGCAATCATGACTCTCTACTCCCCACTATCCTTCGTAGCTCCCAATAATTTTCCTCCATCTGCCACGTTGTGTCATCCGCTTACATAAGCCCGCCAGGTATGTCATTTTTTGCTTTCTTTTGTCTCTCTTTCCCTCTATTCAACCTGTGAGTAACAGATTCTCCAGGCCCTCCTTTCTCATTATGCGTCCGAGAAATTTCATCTGCCTCTTCCTTAAGTTAAGTAGACGCTTCCTCCTTATTTGCATCTTCCAAGACCTACTCGTTGCTCACACACTCGCTATGATATCCTTAACATCCTTCTGTAGAACCTCTGTTGCCTCGAGTCTCTTCTTTATCTTTGAGGAGACCGTCCAACATTCGCTCCGTAAAGGAGGGCAGATGTCACATAGCAGTTCAGTGCTCTTATCTTTATTAACAAAGAAATCTCCCTGTCTTGCAATACTCTGCCCAGCTTTTGGAATGCGTCCGAATACGACTTCGGATTTCAGCGTCGCATTTAACAGTTTCCAGATATTTAATCTTTCGCACCATCTTGATTTTAGTTTCCCCGACATGTAAATCGCATTTCGGGCTGTTCCTTTTACTGATGACCATGCATTCTGTCTTGTAGATTATGCTTAGTCTCTTCTTCTCACTCTCCTTTGCTACCTTCTGTGTAATTTCTTTTCCGTGTCAGCAATCAATACAAAATATCTTACTCATCCCCAAAACATTAGTCATGACCTATTTTCCATAATTTTAGGCTCTAAATTTCTCTGTCAAAGAGGACAGTTATGATGTAACAGTTCAGTAGTCTTTTCTATGTTTCTGTTGCCCCAGTCTCTTCATCTTTAAAGAGATTTTTCAGCATTCACTGCCATATAGGAGGACAGTTATGATGTAACAGTTCAGTACTCTTTTCTATGTTTCTGTAGCTTCAGTCTCTTCATCTTTAAAGATATTTTTCAGCATTTACTGCCATACTGGAGGACAGTTATGATGTAACAGTTCAGTACTCTTTTCTATGTTTCTGTTGCTTCAGTCTCTTCACCATTTTTAGGCGATTTTTCAGCATTCACTGCCATATTGGAGGACAGTTATCATGTAACAGTTCAGTACTCTTTTCTATGTTTCTGTTGCTTGTCTCTTCATCTTTAAAGAGATTTTTCAGCTTTCACTGTCATAATCATTTAACATTTCATATCTTCTTTGTTTCCAACGAAATTTTCCTGTCTCTTAATACCCTTGACCATAAAATTACGGATCTCAGTGCCACACTTTCCGTCCTCTGTTAGAACACTTTCCAGATATTGAAATTTCTAAACCTGTAATTTTCATTTTCTGCTCATCCTTTTTCTGATAACCATGCATTCTGTCTTCTTGTAGTGTGTGATTAGTCCTTTCTTCTTACTTTCCTTTGCTACCTTCTGTGGGAGATTTTCTAATTTCTTTTCCGTGTCTGCTATCAGTACTGTGTCATCTGCGTGTCTTATGTTGTTAAGATTGTGTCCGCCAATGATAAATCCCAGTAGGATTTTCAATTCTCTCAGAATTGGGATATCGTAAATTCAGTAAAATATCAGAGCATTTTAATATATATATATATATATATATATATATATATATATATATATATATATATATATATATATATCCGATTTCTTTTAGAATTTGTAAATCTGATGAATTGGATCGTGATTACGATTCCAATGTAATAAATTATAACCATGGAATATTAGTGCTTGAGCCTTTTATATATATATATATATATATATATATATATATATATATATATATATATATATATATAGTGCTGTTCAATAAAAGTGACTAACCTGTTGTTTTTTTACTAAATGTTCTCTCAACGAAAGTTGAGCTAAATTCAAAGGATAAGTGATCTAAAATCCGAAGAAGATTTGGAAGCTCTTTGAATTTAGCAGTAAGTACTGACAAGCATCCGTTCAGTATAATGTTCTGGGGAGGCTTTTCATTTCATCGAACTGGTTTCTTAAAACCTTTTGAAAAGACCCGCAGAAGCGAGCATTACAAGAGAATTTTAGGGTCTTTTCTGCTCCCTTTTGCTGAAAGGGTGCAAATCGACCCTACCAAGCTCATTTTTATGCAGGATAATGCTCCCTGTCGCAAATCAAAATTGATGAAAAATACTTTGATGAGAAGCAGGCGAGTGTTATGACATTGCCACCCCAATCTCCTGACCTTAACCCCATAGAAATCTTATGGAGCATTATAAAGTACAGGCTCTCGAGAAAGCAGTTGAGCAACAAAAAGGATTTGATTGTGAATTTCATATTCGAATGAAATTCAATGCTTGGAGATGAGATTTGCTGGAACCTAATCAAGTCAATGCCAAAAAGGGCTGAAAAGGTCATTCAAAATAAAGGAGGACCCATAGATTATTAAATATTTCGAACTATATTACCTATTATAAATAAATTATACCTCTATTATTCTTTATTTAAAGCTGTTCGGTTATGTTTCTATTAGTTGCAGGAAATAAGTGAGTCACTTATTTGTATAGAGTTTTTCCCTAAATCCCATTTATATCCAAAATTATAATTATCAATAGAATACCTTAGGGTGAGTAAACTTTTTTACGAAGTGGTCGAGAACGGGTCTTTATATTAGTAAAATTAAAAATTAGTTTGACTCCAAAAACAATAGGCGAAAAAATTTTATGCAAAAAAATCAGGTAAATCACTTTTATCGAACAGATCTATATATATATATATATATATATATATATATATATATATATATATACTTTGAAAATCACCTGAGATTGGTTTAAGGGAGTAAAATTATGATAAAGAAAATGACCTTCTCAATCGCTTGAACTAAATCCAGTCGACAATTTTCGGCAGGGGTTGAAAATTGTTGCTTATAAACGGAAGTTATTTCAGTCTGAATTTCCGAGATGAACAATTATCGTTATTTGCTCTGTTTACAAGCAGACAATTGTTCCCATCTTTGTTGTTGTCCTATAGGACAATAGTTCAGTTGATTAAAACATTGTTTTCTGAATTTGGTGTCTTAGTAATTGTGAGTTCAATTCCTGGCCCGGGCAATGTGTACTTGCAATTAGTAGACACACGACAAACAATAACTGAGCAGTAGTAAAGAATTAACAATTAGACGAGATTTCCCTAGACACGAGAAGTGTAAAGGGAACAGTCTATTCCGCTAGATTAAATAAGGGGTTCAATTCGGATCACCAGATCGAAATGCACCTGATTAAGGCCGGAGGACACAACGACCGAAAAATCGTGATAACAATGTAGTTTGAAAAAAAATAGAAAAAAAACTTACCACATGAATGTCCGTACATAAAAAATCTCGCGGGGAAGCCATATTGTTTTTATGCTGACAAATTGACACTAAATCACGGAAAATATAAATATGCAGAGTACAAAAGACGGGGTGAAGAGAAAAGGAAGTTAGTCTACAAAATACCAGACAATACGACAAATACATCTACAAACAATAACAAAGATTAGGAAAATAGTTGCTTGTAAATAGAGGAATTAATCGAATATTAACGATATCGCATAAAATGAAATAAGATCAGAATTCATATGGACGAAGAAGTTAAAGGAGAAAAGAGATGCACCAACCCTGAGTTGCGTACAGCGTTACATGTAAATGAAGGTTCATTCATACGATTCACTTCCAATTTTCAAGGGAAGATAATTTGATGAAACGATGCACTAAAATGAGCTATATATTTTGACAATCTTTATTTGCGAAATGATTGCATATTTCTATGTTATTAAAAACGGATTAAGCCTTGTTTTCTCCAAACCGATAATCTTTAAGTCAGTTAAAATATCATCTCTGGTGCTTTGATAAGCAAAACAAAACGTTTATCTTGTCTATGATTTATTTAGATTTGATCCGAGTTTCATTGTCGTAGCAAGTATTCATTTGCAACAATTACCGAAATCGATACAAATAAGTCATTCCTTTGAAATTATTCAAGAAGATAAATTTGGGAGAACTCTACAATCAGTGAATAAATGTTGGACGACAGGAAAGTGAAGTTTCAAATGGCCAGAAAGATTCTAGGATGGATCGAGTTAATCAACTGAGTCTTTTAATGGCCAAAATTCTAAAATGATTCCTTTTTCGAATGGAAACAGAATAAAATCACTTTAATTCGAAAGTCAAACGAAAATTGATGTGGAAAAGGTTGATAATAAATATTTATATTTTTATCAGCACTTATCTACCAATATTCACAAACATCATTTCTAGATAGAATGATTTGAAGAAGCTGAAAGATACATAGACAGACAGATAGATAGATAGATAGATAGATAGATAGATAGATAATAAATGGCGAAACAACAGTTTACGCCCATTATCAACCTCTAATACATACACACACATATATATATACATATATATATTTCTTCATATATATATATATATATACTTCTTCATACATATATATATATATATATATATATGAAGAAATATATTTTTAAGGTATGCTATATCTTTGAAATAGAGTGCTCAATATCAAAGATAGAGCGTATATAAATATAAAAGTGAACATTGAAGTCAACACTCAGAGGCCACACACTGTTTCATGCTAAATACAATCATCAAGACTGATAATTGCGTTTAGCATAAAGCTATCTTTTCCTTCGGAAAGCTGATTTTTATATATATATATATATATATATATATATATATATATATATATATATATATATATATATATATAAAAAAACAAATCAACTTATTGGTAAAGCTTCCAAGAACTATTCTACGAACACAAAGCCTTCCAAGGAAAAAATACATAAAAAAACACAGAAAATGAATAAGAAACCAAGAAAAAATATCAAGAAAGCATAAAACAGTCTGTCGCTCTGAATGTTGACTCATATATATATATATATATATATATATATATATATATATATATATATATATATATATATATATATATATATATATATATATATGGCTTAGATTGAGGAATCGCAGAGCCGAGTTCAATTCCAGTCGAATCCATTACATTCACTTACGTGCTAATACCCTTGGGAAAGGTATGAATCCTCTTCCCTCCCTTCAGCTATGGGTAAAATAGCAGGACAGACTGGGTTCTATAGCCTTTGATGGCAACTGGTCTAGGAGAAGGACAACTCTGAATTCAAAACCTGCGGAGGGTCGTCTGGGAACCTTGTTGCATTCGGTGCACCAGGTCTCTGTATTCGTCCCTTGAAAAAGTGTGGCTGGTCCTACACGAGGCCTTCACCACTATAATCAAATCTCATGTGCCGGTGTCGGGCTGTCGGTTTCCTGAAAACTGATCTGCTTGACCCTCATACGTCGAATCTCGACAGGAGAGTCGATTATATATATATATATATATATATATATATATATATATATATATATATATATATATATATGTATGTATGTATGTATTTTAAACACAAGAGAGGTTATTATTGGTTATAATGTGGATTTTTTTAAATATAAAATATATTTTATAGTTTAACCAATACACATTATAACCAAAAACGTTGCAGCTCCTTTCTTCTCCTTAAAATATACACATTTCTCTCTTTGGAAAACTATAACCTCTCACTTATACATACATATATATATATGTGTGTGTGTGTCTGTTTGTGTGTGCGTGCGTGTGTGTGTGTGTGAATCCATTTAAAATGTTTAGTTCAATGTAGCAATGAAAATGTCAGTTTTTCGTTTCCTTTTAAAGAACACACGTGTTACTGATTCAACATGTCAACGTTCGAACAATTAAATTCCCTTTCGCATAATCACGTAGACATAAGTATAGAAAATATCTACTTAGTGAATTCAGGCAGATGTGTGCACGTGCGTGACGTTCCTAAGAAAGTTGCCTTGTTCTTGCCACCTTCTTTTTATATTTACTTTTTTTTTATTTAAATAATGCTTCTGATATCTTGTTTTAGATAATTCGGATAATCGAATATCAACCGACCATCTTTGTTTATTTGCGGCTTTTGTCCAACACTTCATACGAGCAAATTCTATTTTCAGGAATTTGTGTTAATTAGTAATAAATAATTAATAATTTTAAAATAAAGATATTGATATTTTTTGAAATTTCTTCCATTTATTATTCCAAAACTTCTTCTATCAGACATATCATCTTTATTGATTCTATTGTTGCCATAACATTTTAGCCGATACAGTCTTAGACTGGTCAAAACGTCTGGAAACAGAGAAGGTTTCTTTTTCTAGATAAAAAAGACAGAAAATTCTACCCTCACTCGAAAAAGGTAATGTTGTCATTATTTACATTATATATATATTATTTGCTATATATTTCGGCAGTTGGAGGCACGGTGGAGTAATAGATAGCGGCTTGGATTGAGGAATCGGAGTTCGAATTCCAATCGAATCCATTACATTTACTTACGTGCTAATAACCTTGAGAAAGGTGTGAATCCTCTTCTTCTCCCTCCATCTATGGGTAAATAGCAGGACAGACTGGGTTCTACAGCCTTGGATGGCAACTGGTCTAAGAGAAGGACAACTCTGAATTTAAACCCTGGAGTGGAGCCCCTAAGGCGGATGGACGGCACTTTGTCCTACCTTCCGGCAATTCCTGCAGCCGCGCTGGTACCAAACTGTATTGGTTTATCCTCTCCTTTGGACTCTTCTAGCAAGGCCGAGAGAGGGAACTAGACGTCTGGGCAGCCCTAGTTCTCCATATATTCCGCCCAGGAGACGGACGGATGCCGACGACGATTTCGACAGTTATAGTTTCCGAACTTCACCAGGTGCTTGTTGATTTAACTAACCGTCACGTCAATAGCATTGATTCATGAATTTGGTAACATAGTAATTGTGAGTTCAATCCCTGGACCAGGAAGAAGAGGGTCGAGCAATAACAAAATAAGGACAAGATGAGCCATATCTGGTCCCCCTGACGTTCATC
>CAHIKZ030001112.1:2390000-2405000 GCA_903632075.3 Acanthosepion pharaonis
CTTACCAGGTCTTTTTCTGGTGAGAAGAGTGGCTAGACAAGATTAAAAACACGGACTAAAAACAACACTTGTTTTTTATTATTATTACTTAGATTTTAATCCGAAACATTCATTTCTTGCTCTCCCACACGGGAAACACAGTTCCGTGCTACTCACAGAGATGCACACCTATCGTAATGCTCATCGGCTCGGAAAGTAGTGAGTTCATATACAAGGTCAATGTCTTAACGTGCCTTTTCTCACAAATATCCAACAGCAAAGGTATGAATCCAATTGTTTCCCTCTTTTTTAATGGGTTAATCAGCAGGCCGAACTGGGTTTTAACCTTGAATTCAAAACTAGTTGATCATGGTTGGTAATTCCATCCCGAAAAACGCAGTATCACAGCAACACCAGCTTGTGACCATATACTCTACAATGGAGAAAGAAATATTTATGTTCAATATATTCAATATTCCCGACTCACACTCTGAAGATATCAAATTACAATCTGGACTTTAAACGTATTGATGGTAAACACAAAAGCAACATCTTCAATGACGATGCCGAGTATGAGCTGGCAATAATGTGTGCATGCAATTGATACACGCTTAGGCGATCATGTATCTTTCGCTACATGACTGACGAGGTAGATTTTTGCCGCAGTAGGTTGCCGTTTCTTTCTGCGGTAGACCAGTTACCATCCAAAGCAACTGGTCTGTCCTGCTACTTACCCATAGCTAGGTGGAGAAGAGGATTCATGCCTTTCCCAAGGTTATTAGCATGTAAGTGAATGTAATCGATTTGACTTGAATTCGAACTCGGCTCTCCGATTCCACAATCCGAGCCGATATCCATTATTCCTCCCTGCATGTACGTTGTGAATATTCTGACAAATTTCTCACTTCGGCTATCTTGTAACACAGTAATTCTCATACAAGTGGACCGTCTATGTCTGAACTTCAGATGATGCAGCATGAAGGTTCATCGCGAGGAATACAAGCAGGTGTCGTGCCACGGAGATGCACATATCTTTGTGAATCATTTCGCCACAAGCAAACCGATAATGACAATGACGAGCTATTTTTGCCACGGTGTACCCACTAAATGAATTTAAGTGCTAGATTGGCTTCTAAGTCCCAATCATTTACTGTTGAAATAGCTAAATACAACTGTCACTTCTATTCCAACATTTTAATGCCACTGTCACTTCTACTCCAACATTTTTAATACAACTGTCACTTCTACAGCAACATTTTTAATGCATCTGTCACTTCTACTCCAACATTTTTTCTCGCATTTCCCACTCCCTTCCATTTACTTTCTTCCCAGAAAACTAGAATCTTCAAAAATTTAAATGCAAAATCAATCGCCATCTTGAATCCCGTTCATCATTTGTCCTTTCCTCAATCCTCCCTATACTTAGTCTTTTCTCTCACTTTCACTTCCTGTAATTGCATATTAGTGGCATTTCCGCCTTGCTTGGGGTGAAAGGACGCAAGAGGTTACAGGGAATGAAAGAGAATGAAGAAAAATGACAATAAAAGAACATATTTCAGGAAGACAGAAGATGGCAATTCATGTTACATTTCATTTTTTTAAACTCGTAATTGTTCTAATTATGCTTGCTAACCATCACACCACGTCAAGGTTCTCTTTAAGGAGCCTTTGATTCAACTATGTTGTTGTTGTTGTTGTTACTGCTGCCGCTGCCGCCGTTTTGTGCCCATCCCTCCGCCGCCGCCCAAGTCTCAGACAGACATTTCAGGAGACAACAAGCTTTTTTATCAGATGATGCAGTCAGATGAGGTGCCAGGCAATGGGAGAAAAAATATGTAATTGTAATTACTGCGTGCAGAGTAATCTACGCAAGATGTGAGAAGGTAACCATAAGCATGATTTTTTGCAATAGACATATTTTAGGGCACCCACGAATTTTATACGCATAGTTCTTTATTTGCTTTTGATATAATTCCCAAAGCCACAAAATAACAGTTAATGTTGTTGTCTTAAGATTTCACATTCTACTGATTTTTATATGAAATCCTTGCATTGACTTAGACTCTCATCATTATTATTATTATTATTATTATTATTATTATTATTTTAATCATTTCACCCCCAAGCAAGGTGATAATGTCAC
Organism: Acanthosepion pharaonis; assembly: GCA_903632075.3. Taxonomy (NCBI): domain Eukaryota; kingdom Metazoa; phylum Mollusca; class Cephalopoda; order Sepiida; family Sepiidae; genus Acanthosepion; species Acanthosepion pharaonis. The sequence goes on from CAHIKZ030001112.1 coordinate 2,392,123, forward strand.
AAGTACACAGGGGGTTACAGAGGTGAAGATGAGAGAAAAGACTGGGTATAGGAAATTTTTTGAGGGAAGATAAAAAAGCTGAACGGGGTTCAAGAAGATACAAGATGGCGATTAACTAAAAAGGACACAAGTGGTTACAGGTAGTGGATGGGAATGAAGAAAAAGGACAATAAAGAATATATTTCAGGAAGACAAAAGATGGCGATTTATGTTGCATTTAATTTTTTTAAGATTGTATGCGGCAGGAAGCAAGTAATCAAAATGGAGTTCGACAGACGAGAAAAGAAAAAAATAGAATAGAAGCGACAGTTGTATTTATTTAGTTTAACAGTAAAATGGTGATACTTAGTAGTCAGTCTTGTAGAACGCTTAAATCCATACAGTCGAGGTGCCAAAGAGGAAATCTCATTAGATCAATTGACGTGAAAATATTTGTAAAAAAAAGCAGGTGAGAATGTCCCTAGTACACAGGGCGGGGGGGGGTTACAGAGAGTGAAGGTGAGAGAAAAGACTGAGTTTAGTGAGGGACTTAGGACAGAATAAAAGTTGAACGGGTTTCAAGAAGATAGAACATGACGATTGACGTTGCATTTAAATTTTTGAAGATTGTAGTTACCAGGGGAGCAAGGAAACGGAAGGGAGTTCCACAGGTGGGAAGTGCGAGAAAAGAAACTGTTGGAGTAGAGGTGGCGGTTAAATTTAACTGATTCAACAATAAAAGAGTGGGACCTAGTTGCCAATCTAGTAGCACGCTTAAACACATTTTGTCCGATCACCAGGAGATAAAAAGCTCGTCAGAATAACCATGAAAATATTTGTAGAAAAGACAGAGGGAAGCCACGTTACGTCAGTGAGAAATTGACTACAGTCGAGATACCAGGTCAGGATCGATTACATATACGCTCTTCTTATTTAATTATTCGTTTAAGAAGGCTTGGATTGTGGATATCCACGAGAATGGGTGGTCGTTTCGGGGAATTGCTGTGAAAGTTAGCGGCAACGGACCTGTGGTACTTTGATGTTAAGAACAATTATCAAATGAAGAGTTCTACGTCCATGTGTGGCTAGGTAATACAAGTGCACACCACGATCGATGACTGGTAAAGACAGCAATGGAAAACAGCATGACAGCCTAAGAACAAACCAAATCAAAGGATCACCCCCCCACACACACACACACACAGGAGTGTCAACATGAACAGTTTGAGGATCGTTCACTTGCAGTACGCGTGCCTATAACGAGACACCCACTTAAATCACAATGCTATCGGACACGTCTCTAATGGTATCAGGAGATCAAATGACGGTTATTTGTGTGTGCAGAATAAACCGGGATAGCGACATCTTCCGAAGTGTATTTGCCCAAAGCACACAGGCCCAAACCCTGGCCTCATGGAATAAGATGCTCTAAGTTAAAATTCCCACTGCCCTTTATCCACAACATTATTCAGTCCGTTCAGCTCTCATTCTTTCAACAGGAAGTCAAACTACCCGTCCATTAGGATAATGCCCGCTTGTATGATACCCGGGCTATTTAAAACACTCTGCAAAATGTTGGACCTAACATGTATGGTACGATACCGTACTCATTAAATTATTCCACATACAACTCTTGATGTATTACACCAACAGGCGAAAAAGGAGTGGAATAATCTATTGTAAGGTGGTACTTGACATCTGTACGGTTGTATATGTGTCTGTGGAAAGACCTGTGTTATATCCCCAAGAGAGATATCAGTATGATAATATGACTTCTGAATACTGTTGATAAACGTTTTGTTTAGGAACCTGTACCCATATTGAACGGTATATCTAATCATTTACTGTAACTTAAACTTTTAGTTTTCCTCAGTATATATATATATATATATATATATTTGTGTGTGTGTGTGTGTGTGTGTGTGTGTGTGTGTGTGTGTGTAATCATTTACTGTAACTTAAACTTTTAGTTTTCCTCAGTATATATATATATACTGTGTGTGTGTGTAATCATTTACTGTAACTTAAACTTTTAGTTTTCCTCAGTATATATATATATATATATGTGTGTGTGTGTGTGTGTGTGTGTGTGTGTGTGTGTGTGTGTGTGTGTGTGTGTGTGTGTGTGTTTGACACGCAGACTCACTCGACATCTTTTCTGACTATTGCTCAATTAGATCTCATTTAAATATTCATGGAGACCTACCGGACACTATTCGTAACATACTTGTTGACAACACTAATATAATAGCATCATCTACATGCAAAAAAAAAGCTAAAAATAATGGAAGCCTTATTAATAAAAACAAAAAAACAACACTTAATATTTAACTTAAAAAACAACACTTAATATTTAACTTAATTAACTTTGAACATGGACACAATATCTTGACCGTATTTTGAAAAATGGAAACATTTTATAAAACATACATATAACAAACTATTTTTTATTTACTAGTTAAAGTATTTAATCCTTGAAAATGGCTCAATGTATAGCCGAAAGCGCTTGGATAGAAAGAAGATTCGGACAGTTTTTATATAGTTTATCATCCAAAAAGAAAAAAGTTATTAGATCGCATGAGAAATTGTATAAAAACAAAAGAAAAGCACCTTGTCTGTCGTATTCAATGAAATGTGCATGAAAGAAGGATTGCTGCCTAAATACAAATGTATATAAGTGTATGTGTGTTTGTGTATGTGTGTTAAAAATATAGTTGTAAAGTAAGCTATATTTATGGATAAAAGTGCTCAATATCATAGATAGAACAGATAAAAAATAAAAGTTGTCACTGGAGTCAACACTGTCACTTTCATGACTGAACGCAATCTTCAGGCCATCCATTCAAGTGCGTGAAACAGACTGTCCCTGCTCACGGTTGACTTCGGTTTTCCCTCTCTATCTCTTGCTCTCTTTATATTTATACCTTTATATTTCTCTTCCACTCTTTATATATATATATACACACACACACACACATATATATATATATATATATATATATATATATATATATATATATATATATATATGTTTAAATGGTATAAAATGACAACTGAAAAAATCTTAATCTTTTGCCGACGCGTTTCGCCTTCCGACTTTTTCAAGGCAAAAATGAAATCGAAATGTTTTTGTTGTTATAGTTTCATTACAAAATCTAAATTTTAAAAAAGAGACGCTTCTGCGTAAGCCTCTTTCTAGTTGATGTAAATTTCATTTATGCTAAGAGATTTTTTTTTTCCATATCGACAATATAGTTAAATTCCCAGATCAATATATATATATATATATATATATATATATATTCACCCCTGTAGTTCATTACTACTAACAAGCAAGAATTCTTCTCCTAGTGATGGCCGAAACTAGTCGAGGAACCTAATTTAAAAAATAAAGCAAAAATGTTAATATACAATCCAGTGTCTCAGAATTTTTTTTCACAATTTTATTGTTCAAAACATACACACGCATACATTCACACACACACACACACACACACACACACACACACATATATATATATATATATATATATATATATATATATATTGACATATAGGAAGAAAATGAGTAACTACCGACACCAAGGTTCGAGTTTGACACTCTGGACTTATGGATATGTTTTCCACCAGGCGTATAAACAGCGGTGTCAGGCTACTGACTTCAGTGATTATTGAGTGATTATTGATTGGAACTCTCAGTCGAATTAGTGTGAATTATTGTGATTTGAGGTTTTGATTTAGGATTTAGCGGACGTTAAACCGAGCCGCGCTATTAACAAGGTATTCACTGAAATGGCTAATTATCTTCGGTTGACTTTCACTTTTTGTTCTTGTCAAGTATTTATTTGCGATTGTAATTAAATACTGTTTTATCTTAACATTGAAGTCGTGAGTTATACTTGATCATTAACGGCCACCGTAAGTCACAACACACACAACACACACACACACACACACACACACACACACACATATATATATATATATATATATATATATATATATAAGTGGACACCAAAGTCAACACCAAGAATCGACAGTCTGTTACTTTTTTTTCAGAATTTAGATCAACATCTGGAAATTAAGCATGCAAAAATACACAATTGAACAAAGAACTATAATGGTGGAATGGTATTTTAGATTTAACCAATCCATCATTCACACCAAAAGAGAACACTGTCGACACTTCAATGCCAGAAAACCGCCATCGAATTTCATGATTCGTCGATTGATTCAACGTTTTCGGCAAAATGATTCAGTAAAAGCCTTGCCACGATGTGTAAAACCGCGTGTATACATCAATAAACGTCAAACAATTCAACAACTCAAGGATAACATCTGTGCAGAAATTCGAGGTCTACAACAAGTGTCATTAACTGCCGTAAATGGAGAAAGAGCGCTTTTGTTTAAAGTCCAAAATGGACGACATTTCCGTCATATAATTTTTAAAAAATAAATGGTAAAATATTTCCTATGCTGGAATTTTAATTCTCTATAGTATTTTTTAATATTAATACAAAATGTGGAAATTATGATATATTCAAATGCAAAGGTGACTTTTGGGAAACCCCGTATATACATATATATATATATATATATATATGTGTATGTGTGTGTGTGTGAAGAAATATACCCTTAAGGTGTGCTATATTTATGGGATAGTGCTCAATATCAGAGATATCAAGTGGTCTGACGATAGCGTCTAGCATGAAACAGCCTGTCGCCTGTAAGTGTTGACTTCAATGTTCACTTTTATATATATATATATATATAAAGTGATTTCTTTTCTGGATAAAAAGTGTGTAAACACTGTCCAAAAGTTCTATATATCCGAGCGCTTTCGGCTATTCTTTTAGTCATTATCACGGACTACTTTCTTTTTTTTTTTTTTAACTGAATGTGTGGAGATTTTTATATATGTAACTCAAATTATAGGAATGTTCTTTTTTTCCAAACAGGGTCAGAACATTGTGGCCGTGTTCGTAGTTAATGTTATTGAGTGTTGCCTTTTCCTTTTTTATTATTAGTGCTTCCATTATTTTTTATCTTTTAATACATGTGGACCAGGCTTGTATTTTCTGATAGTATGCTAAGGATGGAGTTTGGTAAGTTTCCGTGTCTGTTTAAATGAGTCCTAATGGTCAGACAGGTGTAACGTGAGTCGTCTAGATATGCATGCATATATATATATATATATATATATATATATATATATATATATATATATATATATATATATGAGGATATTCGCGGAGGTAGCAGTCATCTGCGCCAACATTCGTAGATTGGCGTGTTGAATTCAAATTCCAACCGAGGCCATTGTATTTGTTTTCGCACAAATACTTGTGGAAAAGTATGAATTTATTTCTCCACCTGATAATTTCTTCACTTCTTGATAATTAAACGTTGATAGTTAAGACAAGTTCTCTTTTTCTGCACACCCCAAAAGAGTGGTGCTGCATAATTTAAATCTCTTTAGTAGACAATGTGCTAACGTATTTGATCGATTTCGCCATTCTATTAATAAGTGTATGGAATGATTTTCCTAGTGACGTTGATGAAACATATGTCTATACACCCATAAGTTATGGATTTATCCCTGTTACTGGCTTTCACTCTTTCTCTCCTACTCTGAATGCCTCTCTATCTCTCTCTCTCTCTCTCTCTCTCTCTCTATCTATCTATCTATCTATCTATCTATCTATCTATCTCTGTTCATATGCATCTCATTCTGTTCATATCTATCTATCTCAGTCTGTTCCTATCTATCTATCTTAATCTGTTCATATCTATCTATCAGTCTATATTTATCTATCAGTCCATATCTATCTATCTCAGTCTGATCATATCAATCTATCTATTTATCTATCTATCTATCGCACTCTGTTCATATCTATATCTATCTATCTATCTATCTATCTATCTATCTATCTATCTATCTCAATCTGTTCATATATATCTATCTATATCGGTTCATTTCAGTCAATCGCATTCTGTTTAAAATCTATCAATGTCTGTTCAAACCTGTCTATATCTGTCAATTCATATCGATCTATCTCAGTCATTCTGTTTTATATATATATATATATATATATATATATATATATATATATATATATATATATATATATATATAAAACACTAGATTTCTTTGTCTAGAGGAAAAATCGGTTGGGTAGAAAGACCAAGCATTGATCCGGCTATTAAATCCATTATTTCACAACAATAGAAATTCAGGTAGAGTTCTCTCCCACATTCGCACTGTCTCCACTGTTCAAAAATAGTTAACCTATGTCTATTTGCAGAATGCCGATCCTCGTCTCTTTAGAGCGGGTTACCCGAAAACAAATTGATTGATTAGTTCCAGCTTCATATTATTTTATTATCAGTAGTAATGTATACGTACTTAAGACATTTTTATTGTTATTAAGACGCTTATTGTTACTGTTATTATCAGTCCAATTACTATTATTCTTACTAATAATAATATGCATACTATTACTACTGCTATTACTATTTTAGCTTTTTCCTTTCTTTCTCCCCTTTCGCTCATTCGCAGGCTCATCCTTATTCATTGAATCATTCATTCGTTTCAGTCATTTATTTATTCGGTGATTCATGTTCAAGTCTATTTCAATGAAAGACAGAGAAGGAAAAAAAGAAATCTGTGCACAATAGACGAAGCATTTGGACTTGAGCGGCCATTGTCTTCGGCATGGACAAAAATGGGAAGCAGGAAAGTGGGAACGAGGCTGAAGCGGAGAAAGTGTCGGCCATCTTGTTAGGCTCACCGGCCGTCACTAAAGCCAGGTAGGATTTATGTTGGCTCTCAGGTATTAGCTTTCCTGTAAAGTTACCACGCCGATCGATCTTCCCGAGTATCTTTTCTTGCGTCCAAAACTTCCAAGTAACGCACTATTACTGCTAATTGTCTACTTATTGTCTCGAGTTATTATCTGATTATGGTCGCTGAAGAGAGAAACAGACAGAAGCAAAATCGAGGAATACAAAGATAGATAGTAAAAGACTGACATAGATGCACAAACGGGACACTTGTTATTGAATGATTGTTAACAAATTTGTCTCATACACCATTGCTAGTAGAGTGTGTTCGAGCTTCACTGGGGGCTATAACATTGTGTTCATATGACGTTTAGTAAGTTCAGATTAATGAATATTTGAATATCATATATATGTGAGTATATATAGTGCCATACGTTATACATGCTTTGACGACCATGTCTCTTTCAATTTATGACTGACTAGGCAGATTGTCCTGTAGTAGGTTGTTGTTTATTTCTGCAGTAAACTGGTTGCCAACTAAAGCTAAAGGACTCGGGCTGTCCTGCTATTCAACCCATATCTGGGAAAGAAGAGATGGATTCATACATTTCCCATTGCGCGTAAATGAACGTAACAAACCCGACTGGAATTCGAACTCGGCTCTCTGATTTCACGTTCCGGGCCGATATCCATACACCAAAATGCACACCCCTATTTATCATATTTTTAAATCAATCCATCTCAAGAAAGGCAATAATGCCACTAAGATACAATAGGTTACTGGGAGTGAAAGAAAATGAGAAGACTCTAGAAGGAACCAGAAACCCAGTCCAAAACAGGAAAGAAGCCAATCTCAACCTGTCGTTAATAGTGCAGCTTATGCTGAGCGGACCTTAATTACAGCGAGAGCATTATGTGGCGTGATCAACAGTTTGAACAAAGTCAGTGGGCTCAAACTCTTGGTCACGGTGACTTGTGACTTCTGACCAGTACAACCATTCACAGCCTCTGAACAATTTCGTCTACACAATTTCAATCATAGGGGGTATGGTTTTTAGGCACTTTCCAAAGGTGCCCCGCGCTGAGATCGCCTCTCCAGGCCGATGACATCAAGAAGTCACCTTCAAGACAAATCAATATATATATATATATATATATATATATATATATATATATATATATATATATATATGTGTGTGTGTGTGTGTCAAATTCAGACATAAATGAATGTATCTGTAATGACATTAATGAAAAATGATCAACGAAAAGCTTATATGCCAATAAATGTTAAAATTAAAAGTTCTCGAAAGTGCATTAATAGAAACTAACCCAAATATAAATATACACCATGGATTTTTTCAAAATATCTCCTTCCTCAAGCCAACATATTTAAGGAGGACCATGAGATTTTTTTAAATTTTTATGGCTTTAAAATCACTAATAATAATAATAAGCAAAAATATTAGCATCCTCAATTTATGTTTTCTTAACACCAAGAAATTTTTAAATATTTGAGAGCGTTCTTTAATTTATATTTGAGTGCACTGCGTTATTTTTTGCACCGTCCCTTTTTTGTACGTGTATAAATATGGGTTCTTAAATAAAATTTCAACATTTTCCTCGATAAACATCCTCAAGTGTGAAACGCTTTAGCATAAAAGGTTTTCATCTTGTCCAATCTTTTATACATACATACATACATACATACACGCATACACACACACACACACATATGTTATATATACATATATGTATATTTACACAAACATATATATACGTTTTTTGTATGTATGTGTGTGTCTGCATATATTTGTTTTTCATTTTTTCATTTAAAATTCCCAGCATCCCTCGTTCGTCTCACCAATATAACAAATTTAGTCCGAGGAAATCCGAAAGGTCGAAACGTGTCACACGAAAACTTTTCCACATCGCTATCCCATATATATATATATATGTGTGTGTGTGTGTGTGTGTGTTAAGACAAAACAATAGGAAAACTTTAGTTTTAGCCGATGCGTTTCGACCAATGTGGACTTTTTCAAGGCAATAAAAACGAAATGAATTTATTGAAAACAAAGTATCTATTAACAATAAACAAAATGTCGTTAGCAACTAGAAGAATTTAGAAACGCTAGCTTTGGATGGCAACTGGTCCACCGCGGAAAGAAATGTCAACCTACTGCGGGAAAATAAATCTGTCTCTTCAGTCATGTATCGAAAGATACATGATCGCCTAAGCGTATATCACGCATAGCACATAACTGACTGTTTGCGTATTCATATGGTCACCTGAAAAATGAGGTCAATTACTTTATGTTTGAAGAGAATATTTTCAAATGTAGAAATATTGTTTGTATTGTTGTGTTGGCGGATTAAACCGTTTTCTTTTGATTTCTTGATATATTTGTTATGTAAGTTAGGCTTGGGAGAGTAGTGATTCTGTTAGGAAAGTTGATATTGAGAAAAAATCACGAACAGAACCCGGGACTTTGTTTTGACTCCCCACTCAATCAGGTTTTGTGTCGCAGACATTTAAACTGTCACTTTCTGATTCCAAGTGAAAAAAATATTTCTTAAAACTTTCTTCGTTGCTCACGTGTTCCATCTATGGAATTCTCAGCATCCTTCAGTAGAACAATATTTCTGTTGCCTCAGATCTCCTCTTCATCACCTAAACGCTCATAGCTATACCCTCGAAACTCGGGTGAAGTTTATCGCAAACCCTTTGTTGCGTTTTAATCATTTCGAAACGTAGATATAACTTATTTAGCGCAAAACCTTTAAAAGTTAATATTTATTTCTCTTGTATCATATGCACTTCTAAATTTAAGTCTTAGTGCGTATCATACGCATATAATTTCAGTGTATAAGAGACCTGCTGTAACAGTAAGCAAGCTCCACGGTCAGGCCTTTTAGCTAGTGTCATGAGTTCGAATCACATCAAGTACTAAAGACTTTTGCTCGAATAAGGAAAGAACCTTCTAAATAAGAGAAGGCAGACATTAGAGTAGGTTTGATATTGACAGGTACCAGATATTCGTGGCCTTGTGCCATATTCAGAGAAGCAAATATCGATGCAAATGTATATGGAAACTAAGATAGGAAAGTAGCTGAATATAATTGGAAAATAAATAAACATAGATGTGAACAGACTGGAATAGATAGATAGATAGATAGATAGATAGATAGATAGATAGATAGATAATGAACAGGCTGAGATAGATAGATAGATAGATAGATAGATAGATAGATAGATAGATAGATAGATAGATGCGAAAAATGATATTAATATGCCATATTATAAACATGTAATAATATAGAAAAAACATAAGGGATGAAGTTAAACATATATCATCAATTACAACCAGTTCCAGATAAATTAAATATATATATATATATATATATATATATATATATATATATATATAGAGAGAGAGAGAGAGAGAGATAGATAGATATACAGAGCATCCTTGGTTCTCAAGAGTTTCACATATCGAACAAATTGGTTTTCGAACATTAAATTTGGGATGAAAATACCTCGGTTATCGAACAAAATTTCGGTTCTCGAACAACATTGTTGAACCGAGTTAACCCAAACGGAATTTCTAAGTCGACCACCGTGTTGTATAAATTATTATGCTGTGCCGTGTTTTCCTTTTCATTTTATTGTACTGTGACTTTTTCTCTACATTGATCCCTATTCGAAAATAATTTCGGTTTACGAACATTTCGGGTTACGAACGGCCTTCAGGAACAAATTAAATTCATGCACCTGAGGTACCACTATATATAAGAAATATATATATATATATATATATATATATATATATATATATATATATATATATATATATATATATAAGGCTTAAAGACTAATATTCCATGGTTATAATTTATTACATTGGAATTGTAATTACGACCCAATTCATCAGACTTACAAATTCAAAAAGAAATCGGAAAAAATAACTCCGGGAAAAAAAATAAAATTTAGTGAGTGTGTATGTATGGGAGTGGTGGACGAATATGAGAAAAATGAAAGCTCTAGAGAGGGGGTAACAGACGAAAGAAGAACAGGAAGGCCTATATATATATATATATATATATATATATATATATATATATATATATATGTTCGAAAATTATAGCATAAATATGTTATAATATCACTACAAAAATAGCCATTTTGTTTCAACACTACTGGTGTCTTATCAAGTGATGGTGTTGAATGTATAATAAAGAGTTTTAAAAGGTTCAAATCAATCAAACACTCCTCGCTAGGGGAAACGCTGTTACATAAACTGGAATGACCAATCAAAATACAAGTATATGGGAATTTCAAAAAACAACGAACTTTGGTTATAATAATTATTTAATGTTATGGTTCGACTAAAATAGAATCCATTCTAATTAATATTAAATTATACTATAAAATTATAACTGAACATATATGCACACAAATATAAGAACGGCACGGGAAATACAAGAAGAAAAAGAAAAAAAGAAAAAAAGGAAAAATCAAAACAGAAAAATAATAGTCAAAATAAAGAAGAAAAAGAAGAAAAAAGAAGAGAAGAACAAAGAAAAACGTAAAAGGAAATTACATCCGAAACAAACATATACAAGTAAAACCTAATAAAAACAATCACACAACCTTAGTCATATACAAACACACCAAGATTCAAACACAAATACAATAATAAAATGACACAAACTACCCATCAAAATATTACATACATAAACAAATATATATATATATATATATATTATTATTATTATTATTATTATTATTATTATTATAACTTTAAACGTTTCATTGAGTAGATGCACGTGTCTGAATAGACATCCTTTATTTAAACCGTGTAAGTGTATGTCTACTGACCTGTACATTCGAGGAAAATAATATGTTATAAATAAAATCCCTTTCTTTCTTAGTAATTATATATATATATATATATATATATATATATATATATATATATATATATATATATATATATTGAACAATAAAAAAATATAAAAAAATTAAAATCTTCAGACACACTGGCTTGTAGATTAATATTCTTTCGTTTTTATTATTATTCCATTTAGATTCCTCGACTAGTTTCGGACAAAATGGCCATATATATATATATATATATATATATATATATATATATATATATATTAGGTTGGTGCAAAATAATGTCGTTTTTTGACGTTCAACTTCAAAAGATCATAACTCCTTTCATAAGATCATAGCTCCTTTCGTTTCGCCCGGATTCAAGAAGTTTTGATGGATGAGACCGACCGCAGACCACCAAACAGTCACCATAACCTTTTTTTGGTGCAATTTCGGCTTCGGGAAGTGTTGTGGAGCTTCTCCGGCATCCAACCACTGTGCCGAACGTCACCAGTTGTCGTAGAGGATCCACTTCTCATCACACGTCACAATCCGCTCGAGAAATGGGTCGTTTTGGTTGCGCAGAAGGAGCGTAGAAGACACCTCAAAACGACGATTCTTTTGATTATCGTTCAATTCATGCGGCACCCATTTATGCAACTTTTTTGACTTCCCTATTTGCTTTAAATGGCGAACGACTGTTGAGTGGTCGACCTCGAGTTCAACAGCAACTTCTCTTGTAGTTTTGCGAAGCTCGGCTTCAATTAAGGCTTTCAAATGTTCGTTATCAACCGCAGTCGGCCGGCCGCGACCGTCTTCATCTTCGAGGCTCTCTTCACCATTGCGAAATTTCTTAAACCACCGTTGTGCCACACGTTCGTTAGTGGTTCCTTGGCCAAACGCATCATTGATATCACGAGCTGTCTCGGCAGCTTTTCGGCCTAGTTTGAACTGGAACAAGAAAATCGTGCGGATTTGAATTTTGTCCATGCTGTCGAAAAGCCTGCAAAAAATGAATGAAGAGATTGAGAACGGTAACGAATAACACGATTCGATAGAGCGAAAAACGTGCTTCAAAATGATATATAACATGGCTATATATATCAAGGAATTAATTCAGAAATCATATATAAAAGTAACATATGTGAGAAAACGACATTATTTTTGCAACAATCTAATATATATGCAAGTTTCATTAAATATGACAGACAATTTGCTTTGATTAAGTTTTTTATAT
>CAHIKZ030001112.1:2410000-2522500 GCA_903632075.3 Acanthosepion pharaonis
TACATGACAAATACCATCACGAGTGATTTCCCAAGATATGAACAAATCAACCAAATATCAGGGTTTTAAGACTGTCAAAGTTTCTTGCTGGAGCTGAAAATATTTTCGCACACTCGGTTAGTCAATCCCTGTTGCAGACGCCTGTTCAGTCACATCTTTTTTGTTCATCACCCATATTGCAATAACAATCATAAGTACAAATGCAAGTAAATTACTTAAAGATGAGGTTACAAATGAAAAGATTCAAAATTGATAAGGTTTTCCAGTTTACTGATCCTGGGGTTAAATATATGAGATCGTAATCGCCCTGCAACACCTCTAATTTCTCTCTCTCTCTCTCTCTCTCTCTCTCTCTCTCTCTCTCTCTCTCTCTCTTTTTCTTTCTCTCGATAAAACCAAACAGCATTTTTGATGTCTTTCCTCGCGATTCAAATGGAATAGCCCATTATTTAAGATTCAAGGGCGTAACGTACATATTAAGGAACGAAGTAGAATTATAACCTGATATTCAAGATTAATGTTGAATTATTTTTGCTTCTCTCTCTCTCTCTCTCTCTAAGCTTACGGCTACATCACGTTGAAATACCGAAGTTAAGCAACGTCGATCCTGGTAAGTATCTAGATGGGTGACCGTTGGGGAATACCAAGTGCTGTAAGTTTGGCTGGTGTAATGTATAACGACTCAGAATTGGAAATTGGATAGCCGTGTTCCAATTCCAGTTGGGTTCATTATATTCACTTCACAAATATCATTGAGAAATATATAAATTCACATCTTCTCCTTCAAACTATGGGTTAATTAGTAAGACTTGTATCAGTAAGCACCGTTATTATCGCTAAAAACTTTGACAATCTAAAAATATTTTCTGACTTTTGATAAACTTCGAAAGGGTTTATGTTGTAGAAAATAAATCTACCACCTCTCTCTCTCTCTCTCTCTCTCTCTCTCTCTCTCTCTCTTTGCGTGCGCGCGTGTGTGTGTTCCTTTTTCCGAATAAAAATTATTCCCGAATTGAAAGGCAGCACATTTTAATAACCGCGGAGATATGACTTAGACGAAAATTTTCTAAGTTCGGTATTTCTAAGATTTACCAATCATTTTTTTTCTCTTGTTACCATGGAATAACAAATGAAGTCCCAAATCGTTTGACTCACTTTAATAGCAGAATTGTCATTGTTGTGTCCGTTGATTGTTGAAAGTTTTCGGACTTATGATTCGACCAACGATGTGGGTAGAAACTAAGTATCACAAACGACAGTCACAATGAAAATGTTTCACTGCTTCTATTTTGCGATATTTCACCCCCATTCGAACATTTCGCCTTCGATTTCTTTGAAAATCGACCAACAATTTGACCGCCTGAGAGAACACGACTTCCCTTCGAAATCACAGACGAGTTTTCCCATTATAATGTTTGCATTGTACCTAAGTATTTAACGTTCAATATTTTCGCTGTCTTTATTCGGTAGTGTAATCCAGAAAACGTGGTAGCGAACAGGATAAAAAAAAGAGACTCCCCTGTCTTTCTATACTAATTATACACCTGGAGAAGCCCGTAGAGTGGATCAACGGAAGAGTTATGGTAACACGACTAACAAAAGAATGAGATCAATTGTACGAACGACACTTGAAATGATAATGTGTGTTTTTTTTTCCAAAATTACAAAGGATAACTTTCCGTATAGAACACAAAAGATAAATTTACAAACCGGAGACGCTCTACATTCACCTTACCCCTGATCTATTTAATCAAAAAGAAAGAGGTTAAAATTATTTAAACGGAATTATTTCATTGTGTGACTTCTTTGATGCGTATGTGTGTGTTCTTCTGCGCATGATCGATAGGGTCTTCACAGGATTGAACTGATTATAGGCTTTTATGCTACGATGTTTCGTATCTTCAGTATAAAGGCATAATCTCATTTCCAGTGTATTCATATCCAGCTACTGTTAAATTTCTGTTAATGCTATGGGGTAACTGAACATCCCACAAAATACTTTCTCTTAATATTAGCAAGTGGTAAGTCAGGCTTACGGTGGAGGCACGATGGAGTAATGGATAGCGGGCCCCAGTTGCGGAATCGGGGAGTCGAGTTCAAATTTCAGTGGAATCCATTATATTTACTTACGTACTAATACCCTTGGGAAAGGTATGAATGCCTCATCAGTCATGTATCGAAAGATACATGATCGCCTAAACGGGTATCACGCTTGGCACATAACAGATTGAAATCAAACTTTCATGATGAGTCAAGTAACAAAAAAAGTGCTTGGGTTTAGTTATAACCTGTGTGAATGGCATAATTTGATTTGTTGAAAAATTATATCGTAATACTTATTGGGTATTTTTTTTTCTATTTTTAATAGATTTTGAGGCACTCATTTTAAATTGACTTAATTATACAATAATAAACAAGTATATAGTTTTAAGCAGTGTATGTAGTTTTCTGTCAATAGAGCTTCTTTATTTTGTCCTAATGATGACATAAGATAAACAATATTTTTTTACGTTGGCGTTTTAATTGGCTTTTTGAAAATAAAAAAATATTATTTATCCTATAAAAACCTGAAAGAAAACACAAAGTAATACACTAGCGCACAAAGGTTTTGGGTCAACTACATAAAACGATTATACAACTTTCTTATTATCAAGAAGTTAAGATTGTTTAGCAGTATGTTTTTATCAGTAGTGTCTGTGTACCTTGGGGATTGGAAAATAACTTGTTACACTTTCGTCACGATCACGTGTCCTGTAACTCTTGCGAATCGTATATACAGCTGCCGCGGCAGAAGTAGTGTATCTTGGGCAAGATAACCTGACGGGGCCCAATCCTCTCTAGGCTGGTTTGAATTCAGGGATTTCCTTCTCTTAAACCGGTTGCCACCCAAGGATATATAAGCCAGTCTGTCCTGCTATTTTACCCATAGCTTGAGAGGGAAGAGATGGATTCATGCCTTTCCTTGTAGCAATCCATTACACCACTGTGCATCCCATAGGTTCTGCATAACAGAAGATACACATGTTTACACAGGTTGGAGTTGAAAGGTCTTGCAAAATTCGGCCAATGAGAGATCTGAGTAATGATAATGTGCAAATATATAAGTAGGAAATGTTCTGTTTTTTAATCATTTCACCCCAAGCAAGGTAATAAAGCCACTAAAACACAAGTGGTTATTGGCAGTATGAGAAAAAAAACCATTATGGAGAGAGGCGAATAAAAGAATAGGAATTCTGAAGACAGAAGATAACGATTGACGTTACATTTGAATTATTGAAGATAAAAGTTAACTCGAAAGACAGGGGCCATGTTAGAGTTCCACCATCGAGAAATGCGATAGAAGAAACTGCCAGCATAGAACTTACGGTTACATCTAACCATTTCAGCGTAAAATGATGAAACCTTCCCGCCAACCAAGTACTGCGCTTAAATTCATAAAGTTTAGGTATCAAAGTGTTAAGCTCATCTTATTAACAGATGTAATGAATATACATACACCTTGGTTCCCCCTCACAGTAATATGATTGACTGGTGTCAGCCATAAATACAGACTGCTGTGGAGGTACATGGACGACGCCTGCTGACGACGCCTATAGTCTTCGCCTATTGTCTACGCCTATTGCCTACCACTACGACGAGGACCAGTCCATTACGGTTACCTGCTAGATTGTCCTACTCGATTACATTAGCGAACAACCATTTTGCTACTTCGAACAAATATATACCTTTCCGGGATATATCGTTAACATTATTAGTGTAAGGTGCAATTCATTTAAGTTGACCATTAGCTTGATTTTTACATTAGAATCATGGCTAAAATTTCTGCTGGAACAAAGATGTGACTCAACGAAAGATAGCTAGGCAATTGGAAGTTTCCAGAAACCAAAAGACGTTTGCTACTTATGGAAGTGTTTCAAACGGAAAGAAGACCGGACGACCACAAAAGTTAGACAGGAGATATGAAAAGAAAGATTGAGAAAGTCTAGGTAGGAAGTCCAATATTAACAGTCAGACAAATGAGAAGTGGAGGCAATTTTAACAGTGATGTTTTAGTTGATATAATAAGCCGAATATTGCGAAAAAAAGCAACTTGCACGGGCGATAACAGCTAAATAAACATCATTAATCAAAAAAACACCAGAAAAGAAGATTGAAGTCATCAAAACAACATTTAACTAAGTACAAACTGTACAAATCGCTTTTAGTTTCCATTCTCCTATATGGATGTAAAACGTGGATACTGTTGGCAGAAACAGAGAGAAAGATCCAAGTGTTTGAGAACAAATGCATGAGAAAACTCCTCGGTATTTTCTAGTGGGAATAAAAAAGCCAATGAGATTGTGAGGAAAAGTGTTGAAAGCTTTGTAGGACACCTTTCACCACCGTGAAAGGGAGAAAAATGACGTGGTTTGGACACATTACAAAGCACGACAACCTGTGCAAGACCATCATGCAAGGCACCGGACGTAAAAGAGGATGCCAACGCAGAAACTGGTTGGACAATGTAAAAAAACAGACAGGTATGACTGCACCAGAATTGCTGGTAGCTGCCGTTAACAGATCGTTGTGGAAAAGAGTTAGTGTGGCTTCTGCTTTCGGATCCTCCGTACAACTCCAAAAGTCAAGGGGATGATGATAGTTACGTGAACAGAAAGTATTCTGATCATATTTGAATAGTCTTGTATTTTTGCAACGTTACCATAACGTTGTGACAACGTGGGGGACGAGCTGTCAGTTTGTGTCAAGAAAATCGCTGATTGCAACGTTACAAGAACGTCACCACATTGTCACATACACCCTCAACCAAAGTACAACGCATCTGCAAGTTTGCAAGAACGTTCCTTGTTAACTGGGGATGCAGACAACCAGGCTCTCCAAACTTGGAAGTCTACCAAAACTCTTTCTACTTCAACTATTTCCTCATATATCAAACATATCTGTCCCGGTATACCTAATGCAAAATATACAAATAAACGTTTAGTGGTAGGTTTTATTTCTTTATCATAACGGAACATTAAATAGTCATTTTCGAAGAACAGCTTAATCGGAAACTAACAATAATGGTACACTCATCAAGTATAGAATTCATAACACATATCAGTTGGTCTGCGAGACCTACATTCTAACTAATCATAACTGCGTCACGGATTCTTCAACCTTTTATGAATACAATGCATGTATTTTGAGCTTTTGGGTAGGAATATAATGTTCCTCATAGAATATAACTGATATTTATTAAACTTAGGATAACATGGAATATAAAGCAATTGGAAGAATGGGGTGATAATATTGTACTGTGCAAAGCTTCAAAGTGCGAAGGGATTGAAAAATCAGCATGTATAATTTTGGATTTTACCTTGGCTGAAAAGCCGAACACTACGACCAGTTGTTAAGATGTAACTGGAAGAGAGTGTTGAAAAGTTTTAAACTTTTGTTTTCTCAAATTTGGATCAAATGATAAAAAAAAACAGATTCTTATTAAACGAGGTTTCATAATCAGACCGAAAACTTTGCAGTCCCCACCCCCTCGAATCTCTCTCTCTCTCTCTCTCTCTCTCTCTCTCTCTCTCACACACACACACACACACACACACACACACGAGGCAATCCGACTTAATCTTATATTCTCAATGAACCAGGCTCCGTTGCCGAGGCTAATAATTTTTTCGGAAAATAATAAAAAGGCAAAAACACACGAATTTTTGTGAAGGTTCCTCCCATTTTTGCTGGTCATTCGTGTACGTTTTTCATGAGAGGTAGATATTCTCCATAGACTACGAAAATTGTCGTAGCACAATCCTTCTATTTCATTTTACATCCATTTGGTTGTGTGGAATACTTAGTTAAACTTAATAAAAACCAATTTTTAATACCGATGTTCACAAAATAAAAGGCTCCAGATCCACTCAAGGTAGAAGTTTACTACAGTAGAATCCCTTATATCCGGAACCCCTCATATTCGGAACCACTCATATCCGGACATGATTTTGATGTGTATATTTTAACTATATGGGTGATGTGTAACTGATTTGAAATTTCTGTTCTACAGGAAATTTACTTTGGATAATTGCTTATTTCAACCTAATGGCTTGTATTGGTGCAAAAGATGATGGGAATAAGAGGAAAGGATGACAATGAGGCACACCTGTAAGAAGGTAGCAATTAGATGAATAATTGTGATGAAACTGGACTGAAATTGAAAAAGCTATTGAAAAGGTTGTCAGTTTTATGGAAAGAAAGCCAGCATTCAGCTATGACGATTGCAAAAAAATTAAAAAATTTCAAGAACAAAAGCAAAATGAAATGCGAAAAAACTGAGATTGAGATTAGAAGAGAAAGAATCATCATGCAACATTGATTAAGAAATCCTCGTTACATTATTTGTTTTGCATACGTGGCAGAGTTAATTTAATGAATTTTCATTAACATTATATAATTTATTTCTTTTCCCTTAAAATCAATTCCGTTATATTTCACTCACCATTAGCTTATTTTGTTTACTATAAAACATTGAAAATATATGTTGAACCCGATTTCAGTTCTTTTATTTTAATCTAAATATAACCCTTCATATCCGGACTTTGTAACCAATTCCTCATATCCGGAAGGCCTTCTTAGTCCGGTTGTCAGGGATTCTACTGCATTAAAATAATTATGATAAATTAGGTGTATGTTATGAATGAAATAATAATTCTAATATTGCAATTAATTGTTTCTATACTGTCGGCTGAAATTTATTAAATATTTTTTTCTTAAAATAGTTTTTCAGTAAATTAGACTTCTCAAGTCCACTAACTGTTATCGCTCTTTCAAGCACTAATGGTAGTTTCTTTCCTAACCTTTTGTTTATAGTAGTATGGAATGTCATCAACTTGAGGTCATTATTTTCCTTTCTAGTTTCATATGCTTCGCATTTTTCGTGTAAAAGTGATATGGATTTTGTTATTTGTTAAGGCCCTTTGTTTGTGGTTTTGTAGCGCCTGTCTATAGAGGACCTAATGAAAGGTTGTCTTCTTTATTGCCTAAAAAGAGTGGGAGGAAGACCCAGAGGAGGTGTGAGGAGGAAGTGAAGAAAAAGGATTCCTTTCCAAATACGAGGGTCAATCAAAAAGAAATGTCAATTTCCATACAAGACTTTTATTTCAAAATTGTCGTTACTTTCCTTTTTACCCTCGAATTTTGATAATTTGAAAAGTTAACTTCTTGATTATATTATTACTTTCCTTTCTAGTTTCATGTGCTACACATGTTTGTTGTTGCTGTTATTAGAAGTGTTCAGGTGATGTGGTTTTTGTTATTTGGTAATGCTCTTTGCTTGTGGTTTTGGAGCGTCAATCTATACTGTGTGATAAAAGATTGACTATTTATTAAAAAAATGAGTATAGATAATGATTGACCTTTAACTTGAAAAGGTTAAAATTGTAAAGTTCAGGGAAACATCTCTGCAGGAGTCTGTTCCCTAAATTATCAGTTCTTGGAGGGGGAATGTTTGAATGGACCTTTCGCCTCACATTTGGAATACCGGGGAAATAAGAAGGATTCGACTCAGTGGAAGTAACGTTCATGTTTTAGCTCTAAAATATCAGGCCTGGTGGCACTAAAGATTGGTGCACATCTGAATATGGAAACTATTATATAAATAAATAAACGGTAAATCTATATTAAAAGTATATTCAAAGTAGTCTACACTTTCAGCTTATGCAAACATATCACCGCGAGGCGTTGATGAGCAGAATAGCAAAGCGAAATGTTCCATTAGCTACCTGCAAGGCGTACAAGAGAAGTAGTCTGGAACTAATATCCCAGCAGCCGTCGACTTTAGTTACAGCCTCGTGCTATTAGTGTCATCTTTAGGGCAACAAATAGACAGTAAAATTCTTTCAGTAAGTTACATAAGGATCATGAAATAAAGTTCCTGTCTCTAACTAAAAATCAACTGCCACCAACTAAATTAATTTATTAAGTGATATAAATGAAGAAATAATTATCTATATTTGTCTATATCTCTGAGATGAGGTATTGTAATTATTTATACTATTTACACTGTTCGACCTGTTGCCTTCATCTGTGTTGCCATATTCACGACGCTTCGGTCATTGTACGCTCCAAACTTCTTCAGGGTCTGTCTATATCTCTGAGATGAGGTATTGTAATTATTTGCACTATTTACACTGTTTGGACTTTGGTCCTCATCATTGTTGCCATATTCATGACGTTTCGGCCATTGTACACTCCGGACTTCTTCAGGGTTTGTCTATATCTCTGAGATGAGGTATTTTAATTATTTATACAATTTACACTGTTCGGACTCTTCATCTTTATTGTCATATTTACAACGTTTCGGCCGTTGTTAGCTCCGGCCTTCTTCAGGTGATAAATAAAGGGTTCGGTTCGAAATTCCAATGTACATCACCTGAAGAAGGCCGGAGCGTACAACGGCCAGGACGTCGTGAATATGACGATAAAGATGAGGACATCAGTAAATAATTTAGATCAGTTAAATGTTAACAATAAAGAAAATTCTAGCCAGTGAAATGATGTTCTATTAAATCGGGTGCTTCCAGGGAAACTTTGAAGATGTCAGAATAACGTTGCAAGGAAGTGTACTGCAGCCATTAGAGAAAAGATGGAAGGACGCCTTTAGCAGAACCCGTGTCTCGCGTGGTCTCTGTCGGCTTCTGGTTAGTCGATCAATATGCAAAATTAGTCGTGATGGGCAGTATAAAAATGTCAGCTATTTTTCCCCCAGAAAATTAATAAACTAAAAGAAACACACGTCGCTTCTTGCACAAAAGGATACTGGCGAGATTGTGAGACTTGTGTGCAAGTACATTTGAATTTAGGCCAGCCAACGTGTTCTTTCTCCTATGAAAGGAGAATTAAAATCGAAAAATCTTTACAAAATATTCAACCAGCTTTCTGACCGCGACCAGCATGTCTGCTAGCCAATCAAAAGCTTTCTTCTACTAAGAATAAGAAGTTAGAATGAACATCTATGAACATCCATCATATTAAAATAATTTATTGGTTGTCGCTGAATCTGAATGGCAAAATCTATCACCTTTATAAAAAGACTTATTAATCAATATTATCCTGATCCGATTTTTGTTTTACGATGTGTTTGTTACTATAACTCAACAAAAATGGCACGTCATGGCGAGAGTTTTGTTAGTGCAATACTATTAAAAATTTCTAATTTGGAGAATGAGGCAATTTCCAGTGTGAGCTCATCGTTTGTGCTCATCCCGATAATAAAGATCCTGATTCTGTAAGTTTGTTCCAAAATCTGGAAAAGAATATACATCAAAACTGAAATAAGGAAAAAAATGAAAATATTACTAATTTCTACACAAAATAACGATAACAAGGAAATAATGATCCATCTATTTTGTAAACAAAATATGATTTTATTATATCTTTTACACAGAAATATTGTTTTACAAAATAATCATATTATTTCACAAGCATTATTAATTTATATAAAAATGATCATTTTCTTTCCTCATCCATCACAGATGCGCTTTATTACAAAAAGCAATTTTCTAAATTGTTAAAAATTCATTTAATACTCGATTCCTGCTGATTATGGATTAGTAGAAACACAAGTAAAGCTAATTTAAAATTTTAAATTAAGTTAAACTTTGGCTAAATACAGAAATTAGAGAGTAATTATAATATAGAAACAAAAGGGACACTTATACTTAGCATCAGAAAGAGACACTTGAACATTCTAGGGCACATAATGAAGAAAGAGGGCTTGGAAAATTTGTTACTCACAAGATATATTAAAGGTAAGAGGGCAGAATAAAACAAAGCATAACCTACCAGGCGAGTTTCAGGATGGCAGGACAAGGTTTAGGAGAAATAACAAAAAGAAAAAGTGCTACAAAAGACAAGAAATTGTGGAGAGCCATGATCTCCAACGTCCTGAAGGGACACGGCACATAGAAGAAGAAGGAGGAGGAGGGGAAAGAGGAGGAGGAGGATGAAGAGGAGGATGAGGCTAAATATTGGAAGTATGAGGAAGGAATCACTTGGAAATCTTTTATGCCAGACTTCCAAGTAGAGAATGCCTTCTTGAATGCTTACCATAAAAATTAACATTCGAAATCCTGATACTTTTCAGAAAGATGCAGCTGCTTCAACCACTTTATCTACTGTTTGGTGCAGTTACGGATTATCATGCGAATAGAAACTGTTTATTTTTATAGTTTAATCTACTTCCTCGTTATTTTTTAAGAGTTTGAAACAAAATAACACCTTTAATTTACACTATTTACATGATTTGGACTATTGTCCTCATCTTTGTCGCCATGTTTATCACAACGTTTCGGCCGCTTCAGGTGGTCGGAATGTCGAACTGAACCCTTTATTTCGCTCACTGGGATAGACTGTTTTAGTTCCACGTACCATGTTTGTCATGGATGTCAGTTGTCAGTTGTCTCCTATTAATTCCCCTCTCAAAGTTCTCCACTGCCTTAACCAGACATTGAACTTGCACTCCTTGCGTCCTGCCACTTGATCTAACTAACGCATGGCACAGTGGATAAAGGTGTTAGTTAGATCCAGTGACAGGACCAGAAGAATGTGAGTTCAATACCTGGTTAAGGCAGGGAGAACTTTCAGAGGGGAATTAACTGGAGATAACTGACACCCATTAGACATAACACATGGAACTAGAACAGTCTATCCCAGTGAGCGAAATAAAGGGTTCAATTCGACATTGCAACCACCTGAAGAAGACCGGAGCGTTCAAAGGCCGAAACGTTGTGATAAACATGGCGACAAAGATGAGGACAATAGTCCGAATAATGTAAATAGTGTACATAATACCTCATCTCAGAAATACATTTAATTTAACCTTAAAACTATTAGTCAGAATGACCTTGGTGACAGGCTGTGCAGTGGCAGAACAACTGCTGCTGATGGCTTAAATAGGTTGAGTCTCTCATTGCAGCGCACAGAAGAATGGCTACAACGAAATATTTTGAAAATCTTTTAAGTTAACGATGGTAAAGTCTGTGACCGAGAACGTTAACAGTCTCCGTGAAAATGCAAAATGGCTGATGCTTAATAATTTCTGAAGTTACACAACTCGGATAGCACGATAACACAACACGGGCAGCGGTTCTCCAGTGATGTTGAAGTGAAAGAGGCGACTCCCACATAGTTAAGAAAGCAGCCATGAGAATACTGCGTTGTTTATACACGCCCCCCCACCACCACCATTCAAAGGTAAAAAGAAAGTATGCTGAACTTTATTAACACTGAGACATTTATATTCATTTTGTCATGTTTTTTGTGCTTCTGCTATGAAATCTGTTATAATCACTGAAGATCAGACATTACATTTTCACCGTCCCTCGTGTGACGATTCCGACGGAAGGAGACTAAATTTAGGACCAGTTTTAGAATCGTGAGACTCTTGTGTTCATTTTGATATGCTATGTGTATTTCTACTATTAAATCTACTATAATTAAGTTATCCTAGGTATGACGATAAGCTACATCCGACAGCAAGAGAGATTGCAGGTTTCGAGTAGCGTGGAACTACGCGCTGCTGTTCCCAGGTCCACCATTACCCGGGGTGGTAGCGCCTGTTAGGGTCCCAGCTATGGGCAAATAATGAACCCCCAAACAAAGAGAAAACTATGAAAGTATAAAACTACCTATTTAAAGTAGAATTATCAAAAATACCTATTTATAGCAAAATAACCAACAATACATTTTATCTGTAGCGGAATTCATAAAATTGAGTTCTAAATATTTAGATTTCGGCATTAAATAACCCATATAGGTGTTGATATGCCGCTAAACAAAATCGACCACACAGCAAACATGAGAACCTTCGTGACATTAGTCCATATAATATCCTAGAATTTCTTAAATCAAAAATATTCCGATATATAACTTCAACAAAACTACAACGTAAAACACATCACTGCCTCTAGTAATCATGTCCACAGATCGACACACAGATCGACCCTCTATTTTTTGCGTAAAATCTTATTAAAAATCGCGCACTATATTTGAGTATATGCGGTAAATACTTTTTATATAAAGTAAACTTTATTTGCCTATTTTTCCCATTTATTTATCCCCCCTCTCTCTCTCTCTCTCTCTCTCTCGTGTCCCTCTCACTCACTTTCTCTATCTATCTCTCTTGTTTCCCTCTCTCTCTCTCCCTTATCTATCTATCTATATATATATATATATATATATATATATATATAAAAGTGAACATTGAAGTCAACACTTAGGGGCGACAGGCTGTTTCATGTTAGACGCAATCGGTGGCCTGACGATTGCGTCTAGCCTGTCGCCTCTAAATGTTGACTTCTATGTTCACTTTATATTTACACACGCTCTATCTCTGATATTGAGCACTTCATCGCATAAATATAGCACATCTTAAGACTATATTTCTTCACATATATATATATATATATATATATATATATATATATATATATATATATATATATATATATATATTCCTTGGTGTGTTTTGATTGTAAATCATCGCTCCATACTTGTGGCCTTATGTCAAACTAAGCTAAGTAACAATTATGTATTATAAAATTAACTTTTCATATTTTCAAACGCATATTAATGTTGACACACATTTAAACTTTCCAGGAGAACCTTTTAAACTGTCTCTGTCTGCTACTCTCTCTCTCTCTCTCTCTCTCTCTCCATATATATATATATATATATATATATATATATATATATATATATATATATATATATATATATATCTCTCTTACTCTAGTCTGAGTTTTCCTTGTTCGCTTTCTTTTCCCTTTCTCACTCTCTCTCTTTTCTCTCTCTCGATTTTTTGCTCCCTTTTCTCCCTCTCTCTTTCACGCTTGCTCGCTCTCTTTTCTCCCTATCTCTGTCTCTTTCTCGCTATTTTTCACCCTCCCTCTTTCTCATCCTCTGTATCTTTCATAGGTTCGCATGCATATATACCCTTTTCTTGCAAACATACTTTACTGACTCGTCTATTCGTTTGCCGTTCGCGCTCTTTTTCTTTATTAAATCGACTGAACCTTACTTTTTCGCCTGTTAGAGTTTCGCCAGAGACGAAACAGCGAAACTTTAAGTTGGCCGGCGACCCGTAATTTAATCAAGAGGTCAGTGATAGTCTTGCATACGAATTGATCACACCAGGCCACTACGATCCCGGCTCGACGGACCATTGATCAACTCTTTTATAGCGGCTAAATTTGATTTGCTTTTTTACTTGCTTTGTAGCCAATAAATTTTTTTTTTTTTTTCTTTTTTTTTTTTTTAGGAAAGTGAGAGTTATGTTAACCACATTCAGAGAGTTAAACAGAAACCTTTTCTCTGGGAGACACACTTTATGTTCCGTTATGTACTATGAACTTTAGAAGGTCACAAATGAACTAGTACTCTGCGTAAGTGACCCACCCAAGACTTCAGTCTGAAATCCTTTCCCAACAAAATAATACTTTAAGTTTTAAGAATTTTTTGTTGATCTCTACTTACTTGACAACAGTTTGAGATCTTTAGTTTATTATAAATAGCAAGTACATTTATTTCATTCTTTCAACGGATTCTATAATCTTATACTTGTAAAATCTAATATATAGACTTTATAGAACGTTTGAGAGGCGTAATTTTCATCGACTTTAAAAAAGAAAAAAACATAATCTTCCGATAACTACAAACATTTTGGGGGTTCATTTTTGCTTGTTTTTTTTTATTTTTAATCGATTCACCCCAAGCAAGACGATAATGTCACAAAGACGTAAGGAGCTACTGGGAGTGAAAGAGAAGGAAAAGACTTTAGACGGAATCGGAAATCCAATCCTAAAAAGGAAACTAGGGATAAACCTCTACTCCTGTTCAAATGACCGGGGAGGATTATTGACCCGGAATCGGTTAGAGTTCCTGTGAACTCTTTAACATTCTACTTTTGAGTTAAACACATTAATTACTATATTAGCACACATGGATAAACTCCGCGCAAACAAGCATGCTAGAAAAATGGCCGGTACAACACTATATACACGGCCCATTCTGTCAGGTTCTGTGTGTAAAGAGACAGATCAGACCAAAATATCGAGCCTTGCCGCTGCCTCAGTACTGGAACTGCCCAATCCTCATTTTTCAGCTTCAATAGAGTTAAAAATCGTTTGTGCGGCCATGTGGGTGATTAATTATTTCTAACCTTACAGCCCCTTTCCAACAGGTGGAACCTTGCTTACCTCACGCTGCCTGATCTTTATTTTCATGGAAGATGTTCGGGCAAACTACATTCCTTCATTTCACCGGCAATATCTTCAGCTATGACCCGCCAGGTTACTCTTTCGCTCCATATTCCATTCGTAAAGAAGAAATTCCACTCACACAGCTTCTTACCCCTGAACGGCTGCATTGTGGAACGAACTCCCGGATTTCTCCGATACCAGTATGTAACCTACATATGCTTATAATATGTCCCTCCTGCTTCCACTCTATGCACCCTTACAACAAGTTCATTTAGTAGCTCTCTACCTTGAGTGGTTCATGGGTCTTGTGAACTATAGACAAAGAAATGTACACACACTTACATGCAACTATAGACAGACACAAATTCATAGATAAACACATATCTATATGCGTCCTCCGACAGGAATCGAACCTGTATCCCATACGGAACAGTCATATAGCCTGACGTGCCTTTACCGATTGGGCCACAGAAGAGCGTTCGGTTAGCAAGGTTGATTTTAGTGTAATTATATCTACACGCCAAAAAGCTTACATATACGTTAAGTTATTGTAGAATTATTCTTTCCAACTTGCGTCTGCATTTTGGTTGTTTTTATGGAATCTTTCTTATATATCCGTCACATTTGGTAACTTTCAAACTCGGGTATATGAAGTAAAGTTGGGGTGTAATCCTAAGAACCATTGTATAGAAACCAACTCTATTTTGCTAGTAATGCTTATCTTAATTCTTGAATAATGACAATGCCTTTCTTCACGATTTTCAGCAATTTTTCAGCAATTCTATTTGTTTGTTTGTTTGTTTAACGGCACATCAACTACTTATGGGTCATTTAATGCCGAAATTTAATTATATTGAGAGCTTTGGTAATTTTTTTTTAATATTAAAATTTATTGTACACTATTTACATTATTCGGACTATTGTCCTCATGTTTGTCGCCATACTCATTACAACGTTTCGGCTGTTGTACGCTCTGGCCTTTTTCTGTGACATGTGTCCTCAAGGACACATGGCACAGTGGATAAAGGTGTTAGTTAGATCCAGTGACAGGACACAAAGAGTGTGAGTTCAATACCGATTAACGCAGTGGAGAACTTTGAGTGGGGAATTAACAGGAGATAACTGACAACTGACATCCATGACAAATATGGTACGTGGAACTAGAACAGTCTATTCCAGTGAGCGAAATAAAAGGTTCACTTCGACATTCCAACCACCTGAAGAATGCCAGAGCGTACAACGGCCGAAACGTTGTGATAAATATGGCGACAAAGATGAGGACAATAGTCCGAATAATGTAAATAGTGTACATAATACCTCATCTCAGAAATATAGATAGATACTAAAAGTTATTGCTGTTATTTTTAATATTAAAATGTATTTTTTTTATACTTCCATAGTGTTTTGACCTCAGTTTGCGTTGTTAATTACTTGCCCATAGTTGGGACCCTAACAGGTTCTACCACCAAGGGTCAGGGTGGAGCTGCGAACAGCAGTATTTAAGAGGTGGTCCAACGCTCCTCACCCACGACCCCGATTAAGAAGCCTTGCTGCCGTGTATGCTTTTTCATCAACCCAGGATGCTTTAATAAAGCCATTTCACATATAATATTCTTTCTTTGCATTGATTCATGATCGCTGACAATCCCTTTCTTCCTAACAAAATTATTTGCAATGTATTTCTAGAGTAAAATTATTTGCAATGTATTTCTAGAGTAAAATTATTCGCAATGTATTTCTAGAGTAAAATTATTTGCAATGTATTTCTAGAGTAAAATTATTTGCAATATATTTCTAGAGTAAAATTATTTGCAATATATTTCTAGAGTAAAAATTATTTGTAAAGTATCTTTAGAGCTAAAAAACATTAACAAATGCTTTAAGAAATATAACAGTTTACCGTATTTACATCGTTCGGACTGTTGTCCTGATCTTTACTGCAATATTCACGACGTTTCAGCCGTTATATTCTCCGATCTTCTTCAGGTGATATGTTGGAATTTCCAACTAAACCCTTTATTTAGTCCGTGGGGCTAGATTGTTCTCATTCCACGTGCCCTGCCTTTTATGGATATCTCAGCATCAGTTCCAATGTATTTTACCTGAAGAAGACCGGAGCGGACAACGACTGAAACGTCTTGAATATGTCAATAAAGATGAACAAAACAGTCCGAACGAAGTAGATAATGTAAATAGTTACAATGCCTCATTTCAGAATATAGACAAATAGTCGAACAGTTCTATTATATCTATAAGGATTGCTTTAATTACTTATTACTGGATATATATGTTTTTTCTTGATTTTCAATTTTAAGCATCGGCTCTTGCTAAATCGGCCTTCCATGGCCAACCGTATAGTACTACTGCCGGTTGATATTTATAAAACCTTTTTATTAAAACAGATTTTCAAGAAAATTCTATTTCGCAAATGATTAATTTTTATCGCTCTTTCTAATACTGAGGGGGTTTCCTTCCAAACTTTTCGTTTTTGCTGAAGTTGAAAGTTAACAGTTTCATTATGATCTGACATCGCCGTCATCTGTAATGGAGCCAGCAAGCAGGTATTCAATGATGGCTTTACTATGTTATGTTTAGATAAGTAGCTTTATTCATATATTAATGACCCCCTACTTCCAAACATGATAGATTCATTAGGTCTGTGAGTGAAAATGTTCAGAAATAGGTATAAGATATAATAAATGGTATTTTATAAAATATTTTTCTTAAAGCAGTTTTTCAGGGAATTAGATTTCTCAATTCCAGTAACTGTTATAGCTCTTTCTACTGTTTCCTTTCAAACATTTTGTTTAAAGTACTGTGCAAAGACGTCATCTTAAGGATATTATTTTCTTTTCTAGTTTCATACGCTTCGCATTTTTCCTTCTTGAAGTTAGAAGTGTTCAAGTTATATGGACTTTGTTATTTGTTACGGCACTTTGGTTTTGGTTTTGTAGCGCCCATATAGGGCCGAATGAAAGGTTGTCTTCATTCTATAAACAGGAAAATTCTTACATAGCAAAAAGTCATCTCTAAATGAAAGGGAGAAATAGATGATAAGGTTTGCAGAGGAAATGCATGCTGAATCAGTAATATTATCTCTCGAAACTGATGGCTGACATCATCACTGGATATATCAAAAAATCTCCAACGTAGTTCCATGTCCTCACGAATCTGAAGGGTAACACTATCACCAGATAAACCAAAACTCTTTAATCGCAGACCATGTTTTCTTGAACCTGAAGGGTGACACAATCAACGGATGTATCAAAACCTCTCCAATCGCAGATCCATGTTCTCTCGAACCTGTTGGATTCCACCATCAACAGATGTATCAAAAACTCTCCAATCATAGATCCATGTTCACCCGAAATTAATTGGCTACGCCATCAACTGATGTATCAAAAAGTCTCACATCGCAAATCCATGTTCTCTCGAAATTAATGGGTGACACCATCAACGGTTATATCAAAAACTCTCCAATAGCAGATCCATGTTCTCTCAAAATTTATGGGTGACATCATCAATGAATATATCAAAACCTCTCCAATCGCAAATCCATGTTCTCTCGAAATTGATGGGTGACACCATCAACGGATGTATCAAAAACCCTCCAATTTTACAGACACAGATCCACGGTCGCACTTTTTGATTCTTTTGACGGGCAGGTGCATTTTAGCACCTGTCCGTCACGAAAATCAAAACCTTTCCGGGCATAGATCCACGATCTCCCGGTATTCACGGATACTAACATCACCAGCTGACTCAAAAATACTCCATGCAAAGATCCATGATTTCTCTGGACTAATGAGTACCACGCATTTTAACATAAGCTGAATTAGATAGAAAGAGATTAGTAATTATGAAGTCAAATTGATAGAAACTGATAGGCATCATTACACGCCAAAAGATAATTTTGATAATTTCAGTGTTTGCAGTCATTACAGACTTTGAATCAACAAAAACATAATTTTTTTTCTTCCCTAAAGTCTAGCTACGAACAAATAAATAAAAAAAAAAGTGTCAAAATAATACAATGGCATCACGAAATCGTATCAAGTGATTAAACATAAGTATTTTCCGATTCAAATAAAAAAAATACTTTCTATTGTGCCAAGTGTGTCCGTCTGGGAAAACATTAGCCGTTGTCCTTCTTCTCTGATTACTCTTGTGAATTGGATAATATTAAGTTCAATAAAAGATAGCGTAGACTGACGAGTTCGAATCCTAAATTAGATTATATAATCAGATCATAAAACAAAGCGATAGATACCATTACATAAACAAATATCCCGACACAATGATTGATAAAGAGATTACTTGATGTCGATAAAACAAAAATTTCAAGTAATTTACCATTTGCTTGAATCATATATCCTCGTATGCCTTCACCAAAAATCTCTGCCAATATTTTGTACAGATTTTTTTCTTTTTCTAATAGCATCCCATTGATAAGCGATGCCGGATCTTACCTTATCCGAATTCTTAGATGATGAAGAAAAGCGAACCAAATTTGCTTCTTTCATTAGGATTAAACTTATGACCACATTTAAGAATTCGGTCATCACATTTGACATGAATCTATTTCTTTGTTAGGGTTTATCAAAAGCAATTTCATTTTTTACAGAGCTTTATCTAAAAGTTGTTTTTTTTTATCTATGCATTTGTGGAGAATTTATAAGCGCAGGTTGGACGCGGCACAAGGCCGAAAGTAGGCGGCACACAGAGAGGATTTGAACTCGCTTACACACTCGTAATAATTCTAGCAAGTTAAGCTTGTAACCATCACACAACGTAAAGGTTCTCTTTAAAGAGAGCCTTTGATTCAACTAGGTCATTGTTGTTGTGGTTACCGCTTCTAACGCCGCCGACGCCGCATTATGAAGCCCAAGTCTCAGACAGACATTTCAGGAGACAACAAGCTTTTTTATCAGATGATGCAGTCAGATGAGGTGCCAGGCAATGGGAGAAAAAATATGTAATTGTAATTACTGCGTGCAGAGTAATCTACGCAAGATGTGAGAAGGTAACCATAAGCATGATTTTTTGCAATAGACATATTTTAGGGCACCCACGAATTTTATACGCATAGTTCTTTGTTGCTTTTGATATAATTCCCAAAGCCGCAATAATAACAGTTAATGTTGTTGTCTTAAGATTTCACATTCTACTGATTTTTATATGAAATCCTTGCATTGACTTAGACTCTCATCATTATTATTATTATTATTATTATTATTATTATTATTATTATTATTATTATTATTTTAATCATTTCACCCCCAAGCAAGGTGATAATGTCACAAGTACACAGGGGGTTACAGAGAGTGAAGATGAGATAAAAGACTGGGTATAGGGGGGGGTACTGAGGAGAAGATAAAAGCTGAACGGGGTTCAAGAAGATACAAGATGGCGATTGACTAAAAAAGGACACAAGTGGTTACAGGTAGTGGATGGGAATGAAGAAAAAAGGACAATAAAAGAATATATTTCAGGAAGACAAAAGATGGCGATTCATGTTGCATTTAATTTTTTAAGATTGTATGCGGCAGGGAAGCAAGTAATCAAAATGGAGTTCGACAGGCGAGAAAAGAAGTGAGAGATCCTTTTCTACCGTCTACCAACATGGATGACGATAACCTAAAGGAGAGCGACTCATTGCAGCTTCTCGAGCCAACAAAACTCTTTGTAACAGTAAAGATGAACTGAAAGCAAGGGTTATGGCAGTATTCACCAACTTAAATAAGGAGACCGTCCAGAAGAGTTGCAGGAGATTCGAAATTGTCTGAAGGCGATTTTATTGAATGAATTTATACTTTAGTATTTCAAGATAGTTTTGTGTAATTCTGGTAAATATATCTGTTAAAATGAGATGTCAGTGTTATTTTCATTTTTGCATAATTTACAAGCCAATTTATCCATCGCACTGTATATATATATATATATATATATATATATATATATATATATATATATATATATATATATATATATCACACATTATGAAATAGACAAAGACCGACAATTATCTTAAGACATTTTATGTTTATACATTCTTTTTATGAAAATTTCTCGGACATTCAGGCCGGTAAATGTTGTTTAATACTGTTTATTATAAACAGCATTTACTTAAATATTTGTATGTATAAAAGAATGTATAAACATAAAAATGGTTTAAAAAAAATATATATATATATATATATATATATATATATATATTTTAAGCCATTTTTATGTTTATACATTCTTTATACATTCTTTATATATATATATATATATATATATATATATATATATATATATATATATATATATACAGTAACTGGGTGATACACCGGCCTATCTCAGACTATACAGTAAGTTACGGACCAATGAAAATGCCAAATTTAAAATGTTATCTTTAGCAAGGATAATCGAATGGTGAAGAAGAAAAAACTAACACCTTTCACAGATTTTCCTGATGCACACAAAAACCAAACAGAGGTTTAACAGCAAAGATAAAAACATCGAGAAAACGAGATATAAACAAATGTCATCTATAATTTTCGCTGACATGAATCTAGTCTAGAATCCTAGTTAAAATTACAACCTCAAACATTTAGATAGTTTTTACGCATACTTTATCTCAATATATGTTCCTTTGTACTTAAACATTATGTCACGAGTCCCGATATGCATTAGGTTTTAGGGGTACTACATGTACTGCCGCCATAACAACTGTGGTGTGTCTAGGGAAAAACAGCCTGACGAAGTCCATCACACTTCAGGTTGATTTTGGGCTCAGACATTTCCGTCTCCTAAACTAAGAGAGCCGAGTTTGGTATGCTGGAAAAAGATGAATTCCTGCCATTTACAAGGGCAATAGTGCGAAGGGAATGTAAACTCCATACATCTATTTCCCTTTCCTCGCCAACAAACGTAAATCTATCCACATCTCCTTAATTTAGATAAAAATAATATTTAAAAAAAAAAACATTTTTGTTTGTCGTCTTTGGTCAAACTTGCGTCAATGAAAGATTCTTGGTCAAATAAACGTTTTGCGTTTGTACATACATTTTATAATTTAAAACAAAAAAAACTTTTATCGAAAATTTTGTGCAAGTTCTAATGCTAAATTGGGATTTGGCGGTAAAACGTCACGTGACATTAGGCCTGTTTCAATGTATCTTTCTTGCTATTTTACCTACCTTTTTAGTTTCTTTATTTCCCATTTTCTATGTATTCTCTTTTGGAGTTTTAGTTTTATGCTGATTTTTTTTTTCGATTCCTTTTTTTTTCTATTTTGTGTTGTTGTCCCTTTCATTGTTTGTTTGTTTCAAACATGAAAAAGCGGACAACGCTTGTAGGAGACCAGATGTCATCACGAGAAGCGTGTAAATATGGAGAGCCAACCGAACCATTTTCAGTCGAATACTTTCCCCGAATTGAATAATTACCCAGCAACAGAGCGTCAAAAAAAAAAAAAAAAAAGAACCAGAAACCTAACAAGATAGAGAACTCCAAAAAAGATGCAAATCTAATTATCAATTGAATAAGCCCTTACATTCATGCGTTCATATTCTTGTCGACAGCAAGCGAGAGAAACAGGAAAGGTGCTGTGGTATTGTGACATTCAAAACAGGTGGCTAATTATGAGATGACACCGGTCAATTTCAAACTTGCTCATTTAGCAATCATCGTAATCAACTGATGTGTTGCACACGGACACAATACGAGTTGAAGGACGTGGAGATGGAATATTTTTAGTTTACTGTTGATTTTACAAGTAAAATGTTATCACAAGAAAAAAACTTAGCCATGACGATTTGTCAGTTTCTTTTCTGGTTTCAAGTCACGGAAACCAACTGACAGGACGTAGGATAACAGTTTAAAACAAAAAGAGGGGAGGGGAAAGGAAGGGAAGGGAAAATAAACATTTATAGCACATCGATAAATGAAAATCCTAGATAGATAGCTAGATAGACAGAGAGACAGGCATAGATAGACAGAGAGACAGGCATAGATAGATAGATAGATAGATAGATAGATAGATAGATAGATAGATAGATAGATAGATTACAAGACAGGTAGGTATAAATCCATTTAGATAGAAGCATATGTGAAGAGGAAGAAGTGAATTTGTGGAGCCAATTGATGTGGTCTGATGCTCTTCTTTAAAACCTAAAGGATTAAATACTTAGAAGCCATTTTTATTCTTTGGTTTAAGAAAATAGTTTTATATAGGTGCTCGTTAAAACATGTTTGAAATAATTGGATCGCATCCATATGTAAGTCTAGATTTTTAACAACATAACTAAGTTTCTATGGTTAATATTTTGCTTTTGTAGCATTTTACAATGCTGAACAAATGTAAACCTGTACCTCGAAGGTCGTATCAAAATAAGAACCCGTCGTAATATAGAATTTCGAGACATGGGCCTGCGCCGGGTCACACTTGTCCGTACTTGACGCCAGACGCGAACTTCAATGGGCAAATGATATCCATAGAAAAAAAATCTTCGTTTTTCGGGACTTTTCAGTTTTCCTGATTTCGGATAAGTGATAATTAACACCTTTACCCTTGTGAAAATTAACTGAAAAAAAATGCTTTAGTTTTCTTTCTTTCACCATACGGTCACTGGAGTGATAGGGTGTAATCGATTTCTATTTTTTCCTCAGATTAGGTCATTTGCAGTGGTGTGCAGTAATATGAATCTATTTTCAGGATTCATGATGAAATTTGTTTGGCCTGGAAAAATATTGTCATCCGTCATTGCATCAGATTTTTATCACGCCCAATCACTATTGTCTAGGGTGTCGATTAGTTGTCCTACGGCCATTATCTGTGATGGACGTTACTTCAAGGAAGCGTACGAAAATTGTAACGCTTCTCGAATGCATTGACAAGCCTTACCAGTGAGCAAATCAAAATACTATAGATTGGCCCGGAAACTCTCCTGATTTAAATCCAATCGAGAATCTGTGGTCAAACTGCAAGGACATATGCACTAGGTCATACTTCACTGTCATTATACAAAAAAAAAACAGTAAATACCGTATTTGACGACATATAAGGCACACTTTTTTTCTTTTCTTTTTTTACTAAAATATCTTTTAAAATTCTCCTGCGTCTTATATGCTATATGTAGGTTTGCTTATTTTACTAATTACTAATTTTTTCTTGATTTGCCCTGCTGAAATTGGAGTCAGTCTTATACACCGAGGCGTCTTATATGTCGTCAAATACGGTAATAACGGAATTGTTTTGTTTCATTAATTCGCACAAGGGTGTATGTCATCTATATTGAATATTTTCCAGATAAGAACATGTACTATTCAACGTTTAATATCGAGCCTCACTGCCCATGTAGTCTGATAACAAACTTGACCGACAGAAAAATATAAACTGCATACTACCTTACTGTCGGTCGGTATTTTTTAGCGTTTTGCCACCTAACGTTTCCCATTGAGATTTATCGCTTTCTTTTTCTCGATGGATATTCTGTATATCATTGCGATCTTAATTTGACCTCTCCGACATATCTACAGTCATTCATAGAATTTATATACAGCCTGTGAACAGATGACCAAGGTAATTTTTCATGAAACTCTGAGATTTAATCATTTTAATTATTAATTCTGACCAATTTTATAGTATTGTCATTTTTTGTTACTGAATACTTTAACAGCTAGAGGCCCTTAATGTAAGAAACGTGAAATTGTAAGAAATTAGTGATTTCGTATTTGGATCCGTGAGATCGTCTTAGATAAACTGCAGCTTAACTAGTTCTGCGGTGGAAACTCATGGGTTTAGTCAAGGCTGTCATCTATAAACGTTTTGCTATTCTACTAATTTTCTACGCCTTGTTCGTTTACTATCGAAAAGCAGCAAAAGCACTACTCTAAAAAAGAAAATGAACATTTACGAAAATGAAGACTGCAAACGTTTCCTCTTAAAATCTGAAATGAGATTAAGTCTAGCAGTAGGACGACGGCTAAACAGAAACGAAGGAATACGTCTTTAAAAAAAAATCTTTACACCGATTTCACACGAGTTACAAAGGACAGATTGTCCGTTGGCTTTGTGATGAAAACAACCGAAACATGAAGAAATGTGACCAAAATTAACAAGATATACAGGCTTTCAAGATCTACGCTTGAGACGATATGCCAAAACGACAAAGAGATAACAAAATAACCACTCACATAATAAATTAATGACACTAGTTTTCATTAACGAGCTTCTCGATCTTCTCAATGTCATCAATTCCTAAGTAGGTATCTATGCAGATACTATTTACTCCTGTCTCAATAGTAAATCCGGAATTGCTGACAAAGGACCTCCAATCTGTTGTTGACTGAGGCAAGATTGGTTGGTTGGTTGTTTTCTTTTATGCCATATCAACCTCAGTGGGTCATTTAATGCCAACAAAATTTTAAAATAGATTCATAGCGATAGTTCGGTAAAAAAGGTGTGTATGTATACATATATAATTGAATCATTTTTCAATTACTCATATTTTTTAGTACAATCCAACTTCTTTTAGGAAATTTACAATCTTGGATGATTTTATTTTCGTAAAAAGTTTTTTTTTTTAATTACTCACTTGGTTTGATTCATGTTGGTTTGTTGTGTTTTACGGCATATCAACCTCATTGGGTTATTTAATGCCAACAACTTTATCCCTAGTAATATTTTGTTTTGTCAAAAATCTATTTCTGGTAATATTTTTTCCTCGAAAATGTATAGCTGCTAATTTTTTTTTCAAACACATATTGCTAGTAATATTTTTTTTCAAAAATATATTACTGGTAATAGTTTTTTTTTTCTTCAAAAATTTATTTCTGGTAATAACTTTTTACAAAGTATTTCTGATATTAAAACTTATTTTTACACTTTTATAATGCTTTTTACCTCAGTTTCGGGGTTAACTATTTGCCCATAGCTGGGACCCTAACAGCTGCTATTACCCCGGGTCAGATTGGATCTGGGAACACCAGCAATTAAGAGGTGGTTCCACGCTCCTCAAAACCTCCTAATCAGAGGCCTTGCTGTTGGACGTAGTTTATCGTCTTACCCTAGACGCAGATGTAGTTTATCGTCATACCCAGGACGCGATCTGGCCAAGAAATGAATAGTTAATTTTACTGCCTCAAAAACAAAATTGCTCTCTTTTACCTACCACAGAAAGCCCTCCATGCCTTCCATTAAAATATCTGATACTCAACTCCACGAGAGCACCTCTCTGCGACTGCTTGGTCTCACACTGTCCGCTGACCTTAGATGGAACAATTACATTGAATCAATAGCTTCATCTACCGCAAGGAAAGTTGGTTCCCTGTGTCGCGCCAGAAAGTTTTCTCGTCTGAGTCTATCCTTCAAATCTATAAATCAACCATTTGTCTTTGCATGGAATAATGCTGCCATCTATAGTCTGGTGCCTCCGTTGTTCGTCTCGAGGTCCTCAACAAAATTCAGAGACGGATATGCAATGTGATGGGTCCTGTTCTGGCATCTGGTCTACAGTCACTTTCTCAAAGACATGCCGTGACTTCCCTCTGTCTTTTCTACAAATACTTTCACGGTAACTGCTCCAACGAGCTACTTTCACTGGTTCCCAAACTGCATGAATTTAAACGTGTTACTAGGTTTGCATCTGAGTTTCACACTTTCACTGTCAAAACGATGAAATGTAGCCATCTCTTCTACTCCAATAGCTTCATGTCTTGCACTTCCCGTCTGTGGAACTCCCTTCCTCTTACTTACTTCCCTGATAGCTATGATCTCCAAATATTCAAATGCAATGTCAATCGACAACTCCAGATGCCTTGATCTATTCCCCGTCCTTCCCTGCGTCCTTTTCTCTATCATGCCTCTTTACTCTTGGTCCCACTCTCTGTAACCCCTTGCGTGCTAGTGGCACTCCCGCCTTGGTTGGGGTGAAATGCTTAAAAAAAATGAAATATTGAAGAAAGTGATCGGCTGTTGAATACACAGAAAAAGTAGCTAGAATTTTTCCCCAAGTATCTTTTCTATAAAAAATATTGTAAAGTTAACTCTAACACGAATTAAAATGTATAGAATACCTAATGTGTATTGAACCTATAACCATCAGATTGAAAGACGAGCACTTCACCACTAGATCTCCGGGCGTTAGAAGTAATTGCGTTATTGACGACTGGAGTTAGTATATACTCAGACAAAAACGCCTTCCATTTTCTAAGTTGTTAATAGTTTTAAATGGCTTAATGTTTAGCTTTATAAATATGTTTACGACTGACATGCAACTCTTTCGAAATAGAAACAACATGGCGGTCTAATATTTCGACACAATTGACAGTGAACACACCTATGTCCGTCCGGTCACTGAATAAGCTGCTTGATACGAAGAAAGTAATGGCGATACTTCTCTGCAAATTTCGCTTGATTTATGAAGATTGATGGTGGATCAGTTCTCTTTGAAGTCATTGTCAGTTGTCTTCAATTCTTCGATCTTTGACACTCTCTTATTGACTCGAAAATGTAACAAATCCTGAAATTTTCGCCGCCAACGGACATTATGAATGCATCTTTCTAAATTGATATGTAGATATAAAACGAATGAGAAAAGCAGGCATGTCTTTTGAGAGAGAGAGAGAGAGAGAGAGAGAGAGAGAAAGAGAAAGAGTAAAAGAGAGAGATGGTTAAGAAAGAAAAATAGATGAGTAACTGACTGAAAAGCAGAAAGTTTATCAGAAGAGATCTACAGTTAACCCTACAAACAGCTCGAATAAAATATATGGTAACGCAGAATTATATTCTTATATTGGGCACACATGTACGCCACTCTCTCGCAGATTGACCTGTTACATGTCGACACTCAATTTAATCAGTGCGCATATCAAACAACATATCAAGAATTGCCAAAATAAAGCTATCATAATAAGACAAATACTAGTAGATAACACCAAAACACTCTGCAGTACCGAATGCAAGGAAAGACTCAAAACTCTAAAAGCTATTATTATACATCAAATATTATCCAACAGAGTAGAAGTTATCTTATATATATATATATATATATATATATATATATATATATATATATATTGTCATCCACAGACAGACTGTTTCGCTGTATTGGTGATTTTACCACTAAGCCGTTGGCACACAGCAGGGATGAAGGTGAATTTAAGCGAATTTATATTTAGATAGTGACTGAGAGAACTCGATTCGATTTACCGAACCTGTCTTGCATTATTAGCCGTAATAGTCACTGTTTACAAACCCACACTTCCTCCCCAGAGAGCTCAACCGAAATAAATTTTTCAGGAGCGTATATATTGTCATCCACAGACAAACGGTTTCGCTGTGTCACAGCTCATCAGTGTAGCTAGATGTCCGGTAGCCTCTTGCTAGGATCGAAACCCGAGTGAATTGGCGTCAGTTGGGGATTCTACCACTAAGCCGTTCGCGCACGGCAGGGATAAAGATGAATTTAAGTGTATTTATTTTTAGATAAACACACAGTGACTGAGAGAACTCGATTCGATTTAGCAAACACTATTAGCCGTAATAGTCACTGATTATATAGAAGTGAACATTGAAGTCATGCTAGACGCGATCGTCAGACAATTGCGTCTAGCATAAAACAGCCTGTCGCCTCTAAGTGTTGACTTCAATGTTCACTTTCATATTTAAATACGCTCTATCACTGATATTGAGCACTTTATCCCATAAATATAGCACACCTTAAAACTATGTTTCTTTGGTAATATATATATGCATTACTCTTCAAGTAGGAATTGAGTTCTCCGAGCCACTAGCGTGTTTAGCAGAGAAAAACGTTAAAATTCCCTTTCTGCTCTACCATGCGACGATAGCCTAGGGGTAGGATCTCTGACTGATGTCAAATCATTCGGGTTTCGAAGAAATCGGACGTCTAACCACACTGAAGAGCTGTGATTCAGTGAAACAGATGCCTGTAAATGACAATATATATATATATATATATATAGGGAACGAAATATATCCAAAATGTCGGTTATAATTATGAATCGAGAGGAACGCTAAAGATGTAGCGACGCAAAACTTTAAATTTAAAATCACTAAATCTTCAGTGTTTCCCCTCGATGCATAATTATTTCCGACATTTTAGTTTGCTCGTATATATTAAGTTGTCAGAGATGAAATGACGCATTCTTTGGTTGGTTGTTGCTCCGGTCATCTAATGAAGTAAACTCCTTAGTATATAAAAAATTTTTGACTTATTCCAAACTCTTTTTCTTTTCAGATAATGTTTCTTTCAATATATTGTTACTATAAGCGCAACGAAAATGACTACAATCAAACAATGTCGAGTAATCTTACTGTATGAGTACAAACTGAGGAAAAAAAGAACCATTTTTGCATCGAATCATTACATGCGATGAGAAATTAATATTCTTTGATAACAGTTAGGTTAGATGCAAGTGAATCACCAAAAGAATATCCAAGACCTCCACTGAAACTTAAAAAGTTAATGGTTACTGTATGGTAGTCTTTCAAAGGGGCTATTCCTTATTCAATCTTGTCTCAAGGTAAAACAATAACAGCAACCTCGTATTGTAGAAAAATTGATTGTATGCATGAAAAATTGAAAAAGAAACAGAGACTTGTATATAGGGATGGCCCATTTTCCAAGCATGACAATGCACATCTGCATTAACAACATTTTATCACAAAATCTCAGACATTAAATATCTTTTTAACATTTGGCTTTCCTGTTGGACAGAAATGAAGAGACAAAAATTTAAAATGATTGATATTAGGTTGTCATACATGAAATGATGCATTTTTTGGTTAGTTGTTGATCCGGTCGTCTAATGAAATAAACTTCCTAGTAAAAAAAAAATGTTGCCTCATCCGTAAACAAGACTGAAGAAACAAAAAATGGACCGGCAGTTTGTACA
The DNA here is from genome assembly GCA_903632075.3 of Acanthosepion pharaonis. NCBI lineage: Eukaryota > Metazoa > Mollusca > Cephalopoda > Sepiida > Sepiidae > Acanthosepion > Acanthosepion pharaonis. The sequence continues at coordinate 2,439,148 of CAHIKZ030001112.1, forward strand.
TGCGGTACTATGAGATATACGACATGATAGGGTCACTTAACCTGTGTTGATACCTAGATCGTCTCATATAGCCTGTAGAATATGCTCTTTGTTGTGAGGCGGACGAGAAAATCTCGGTCTTCCTCGATCTATAGGTCATGGTGCTATAGTTCTTGTCTCAGCAACGCAAAATTAAACAGCAGCAAATCTTGGATAACTAGGCTACTTTTATTCTGGAAACACAATCTGGTACAGTCGTTCAGCCTGGCGTACATTACCATTCGCACGATTGTTTGTAAAAATCATATCTGCCTGCTCACGATAAGAATATTCTGTAATTGTTAAACGGAACAATTATCAGTTAACTCACTACAACACATGTTATACGTTGAAGACAGACTAGCCACAAATGTACACGAATGACAAATGTAACCTAGTCGAAATAGCAATGCAGCGCCATCTACCGTAAACTTAATTACTCAAAAATGAAGGATTTTCGGAAGTATGTTTCTAATAACTTTTAGCTTTTTAGTGTGAGGAGCCCGCCCTAAAGTTTGTAAATGTATTATTGATACAGCCTGCATATATATATATATATATATATATATATATATATATATATATATATATATATATATATATTAAGAAAGAAAAAGAACAGATGGAGTTAGAATCCACAGTTTTAGCATTTACTTTTTTTAAAAGTGTTCAATACAAACGTAGAGTAAAATATAATATCATTAAAATATTTTTATTATAATAGATTACAATAAAAGCATTTTACATCGATAAACAATTTTGAAAAATTATTAAAAACCTTTTCTTTTTTTTTTTTAAATTTTCTCTATGTCTACTTCACTAAACTCTGGATTTGCCTACATTATGTTCCACGCTGACATATCTAGAGTGTCAATTTAGCAAGACCCGAATTTATAACCCACCTCCTTCCACCCTCTGACATTATTTTTGATTTTTCTATTTTAACATAAATCTGACTTTTAATTGGTTAATCCAGACATAACCACAAGTATATGTTTTAATTCTAGCATTATGACATCCATTAAACATGGCACATGGAACTAGAACAGTCTACCCCAGTGAGCGAAATAAAGGGTTCAGTTCGACATTCCAACCACCTGAAGAAGGCCGGAGCGTACAACAGCCGAAACGTTGCAATAAATATGGCGACAAAGATGAGGACAATAGTCCGAATAATGTAAATAATATACATAATACCCGATCTGAGAAATATAGACAGATACTGAAAGGCCGAAACGTTGTAATAAATATGGCGACAAAGTTGAGGACAATAGTCCGAATAATGTAAATAATGTACATATTACCTCATCTCAGAAATATAGACAGATACTGAAAAGCTGAAACGTTGTAATAAATATGGTAACAAAGATGAGGACAATAGTCCGAATGATGTAAATAATGTACATAATACCTGATCTCAGAAATATAGACAGATGCCTAGGGTAATTGAGTATCAGTTTTTCTCAAATATAACAATATTTAAAGAAACCAAAAGGTCTCTACATAAAGAAGAGCATATGGCCGAATTGGTATTTAAACCAGCCGTAACATCTGAAAAGGGTGACCAAAAAAGAAATATTATTTGTTTTAACCCCCTCACCAACACCAACTTAACTTAGAGGTAAAAATGAACATTGGAATAATCGTCTTAGCATTGATAATTTTCTCTAACCTTTGATATAGACATACCTGCCCACTTTCGTATCCTCACGTAAACAAAACAATTTCTAACGAAAGGATTTTTTTAATTTATGAATCTGACAGATCTTTATCACTTAAACGTTGTTTTAGTGGTTAACCGTATTTGAGTAGACGCTCCGTTTATTTATTAAATACAAATACCCACTAAAAAAAAATAATGTCTAAGTAATAAAGATCTTTCGGATTAATAAATAATAAATTTATTCCTTCCTTTACAAACTGCTAGGATGTGAAACTGAGCAGATATGTCTATTTGAAGTCACTATTTCAACTTTGCTTGCTCATTTCATTTTTTTCAATTTCAAACAACAAACTACATGGTTTCCCCTTCAAAGTAACCTCTTTCGACTCTAATGCGCGCTTCTCTGCCACGCTTCTATGATGGAAGGATTCATCTTGGATAACCCTCAGCTTCGACGCTAAGGACCCCTCTTGGTGGCCTCCACGCATTCAAAACGGCGCCCCTTGATGATCCCCCCCTTGAGCTTGGGGAAAAGAAAAAAAGTCACATGGAGTAAAATCAGGTGAATAAGGAGGTTGTTCCTGTAAGGCGACGTTCTTCAGGCCTGTAACTGCCGGATGCTCAGGGCGTTGTGAGTAATTGCATTCTCGTGGTGAAGCATTCACGATTTGTCCTGCCACAACCCTCGTCTTTTCTCTTTGTAGACTTGCACATTGATCGAGGGGGTTACTTTGAAGGGGAAACCATTCAGTTGTCTGGAAATTAAATAAAATCTTTTGTAACTCCAGTACCACTATTTTTTCAGAGAGCCATCGTGTATATATATATATATATATATATATATATATATATATATATATATATATATATATATATATTAGAATAAAAATAAATCATAACGAACCAGGCAAACCTACCTAGGTTTCAGCTAAACGGATCTTCAGAGTAAACTGGCTAAAAAAGCAAATGGCGGAACAGAATTTATTGATAAAACCGCTCTACTTAGAGTATTAAGTTTTAGTTTTTATCGTTGCTTGTTTTGGCTTTTTTTTTCTTTGGGCTAAGGACTTAAGACACTTGACGATTTGTTTCGCCTTGTTTTGATGTTTATAGTTCTATCTTTTTTACTTCCAATTTTTTCCTCGGGTACTAATTTGCCCTCATATATATTTGCCTATATATATATATATATATATATATATATATATATAACATAAACAAAATACAAGATATCAGTATATGTGTATTTGTTTTGGAAGAAGAAACGGGTTTATAATGAGTTTATATTAAAGCATATCTATCAAAACAAAGATTCACTTTTAAACTGTCATTAAATACTAAGTTTATATTAAACAATAATAATAATAATAATAATTTATGCATGTAAAGACTAATTGCATATTAATAGGATGATATTGGAAAATTGATTCAATACAAAGAAAAATCTCAGTTCTACCTGCAAATATTGCCATAAGGCATTCGATAATGTGCCCCATTCCTGGATCTTAAAGTCTTTAAATATAAACAAGTTATCATCCGTCATCAACAAATTTCCTCAAGTCGAAATCGAAAACAACACTTCAACTCAAACATATAAATGGAGTCTATAATTCTGGTGAAATAAACATCAACAGAGGAATATTTCATGTTAGCTCTTTACTAGTTTTTCTATTTTGTATATCCCTAATAGTATTAACCAGCGAACTTAACAAGACAAAATATGGCTATAAGATATCTCAAAAGAAAATAAGCCATCTATTTTACATGGATGACTTAAAGTTGTATGCTTGGAATGGAACTGAGCTGGAAGGTCTCCCGAAAACAGTAAAATGTTTCAGTGATGACATTGGAATGGAATTTGGTTTGGATAAATGTGCTAAAGCCACAATTTTACGAGGATCACAACAAGAAACCTCCTCTATTAGCTTAGACTCTGGGGTAACAATCAAAGATTTAGAGCAAGAAGAAGCTTATAAGTACCTCGGTGTAAATCAGTGTGAGGAATTAACCATGAAAAATGAAAGAAATAGTGCGAAAAAAGTACTATTATAGGGTACGACTGATATATAGAACTGAATTGAATTCTCAGAAAAAAAATTATGGTCATTAATAGCTTTGCCATCCCAGTGGTTCAATATAATTTCACTATCTTGAACTGAACTCTAAATGACATCAGACGAATGGATCCTAAGACAAGAAATCTTCTTTCTAAACATAATATACATCATCCAAAGGCTAATGCATGCCGTTTATATATACCCCGTAAAGAAGATGGAAGAGGTATTATTTAGCTAGAATTGTCACACGAGACAACAATTATTGGTTTACTAAGATACATAGAAACAACTGGTTGATACAAGTAATCAAACAACACGTAAACAGAAATAAAAAAAAATTCAATAATGAAAGAAGGTTGTAAATACAAATGAGATTTACATTTGGTAGAGTCTGTTGAAAGCCAAAACAGGACCCAAGAACCATCTATTGCAGCAAAAAATATGAAAAAGAAAGCCAAGGATAGAGCTCTGGAACAGATGAAACAACACCTGGCAAGATAAACCTCTGTATGGCCAATATCCAGAACGAGGCTAATAAAGCTGATGTTAATAAAGTTAATATTCATCGATGGTTACAAGCACCTTATTGACGCGGAAGGCTTTATTCTTGCAGCACAAAACCAGAGTTTTTTTTTTTCACTAGGAACACTCAGACAAATATCATACATAATAGTGGGAATTCAAAATGCAGGTTCTGTGACAAATATCAGAAAATCATAGGCCATCTAATCTCAGGATGATCTGGACTTGCGCCAAATGAACATAAAAATCGCCACGATAGAATGGGGCAATATTTACACTGGACAATATGCAAAGATTTTGGAAAAGATGCTAATAAGCACCGGTGTGAACATCCCCTAACACCGGTTACAGAAATAGAAGAATCACAATTTTATGGGATTACACCATCTTACAGATAAGAAGATTGGATCAAATAGGCCGGATATAATTGTCAAAAACCGAAAAGAAAAAAAAATGTCCTACTCATTTATATGGCTTGTCCAATGGATTGTAACATAGCAACCAAGGAATTTGAAAAAACTATCTAAGTATAAAGAATTTGAAATCGAAAAAAAATGTGGAAATTGAAAACAAATATAGTACCAGTCATGGTAGGTGCGCTTGGAATGATAAAAAAGGAGCACAACAACACATTGAATAAAAACCCTGGAAATCCCAGCTTAAGTGAAATACAGAAAATATCTTGATAAGTATAGCCCACGCAATTATGACTTTTTCCATCTAATGCTAGTGATGTTATAGAAATTAGAAAAACAAATCATGAAATGGAGCCATAACAATATACCACTACATGCCTTAAGTCTAGCTGCAAACTTGGTAGGTAGTGTGACCATAGCAGAAATAATAATAATAATAATAATAATAATAATAATAATAATAAAATTAATAATAATAATGATAATAAAATCATGATTAGAAACCGCAAAGACATCTTATTCACATTGAAGTCTCTGCAGACTGCAATGTATCGCTGAAAATCTTTAAAAAACTATCAAAATACAAGGACCTTGAAATCGAAATCTCAATTCCAGTTGTAGTTGGAGCCCTCGGAGCGATAGGAAAAGAATCCAGTAGACTCATTGAAGGGATTCCTGGTAGCTCATTCCTTAAAGAAATACAAAAAAGAGAAAAACAGCGAGAAATCTACCTAAGGGACATCTGTGAATAAATTTATGGTATAAATGATAGGAAGTTAGGGAGAGTCATTATCGCCTGCGTACGGATGAGATGACATAAATAATAAAAATAATAATAACTGGTATGAACACCACTCAGAACCGGTTACGGAGATAGGATCTATAACAATTTTATGGGATTATACAATACACACAGACAGAAGAATCAAAGATAACCGCCCAGACATTGTTATTAGAGATCGCAAACAAAAAGAAATTGCCTCCTTATTGATATGGCAGTTCCTGTAGACTTCAAAGTACCTTTGAAGATCTTCAAAAAGCTATTAAGATACAAGGACATTGAAATCGAAATCTCAAAAATGTGACACATGAGAACATCAACAATTCCAGTTGTAGTTGGAACACTCGGATTCATTGGAAACGTTGACGGAGATAGTACTTTAACTATTTTATGGGACTTCACTATAAACACACACACACACACACACACACACACACACACACACACACACACACACACACACACACAGAAGAATCAAAGCTAATCGCCCAGACATCCTTGTTAAAGACCGCAAACAAAACAAAGTGCCTCCTTATTGACATGGAAGTCCTTGTAGAATGCAATGTATCTTTGAAGATCTTCAAAAAGCTTACAAAATACAAAGACCTTGAAATCGAAATCTCAAAAATGTGACACTTGAGAACATCAACAATTCCAGTTGTAGTTGGAGTCCTCGAAGTGATTGGAAAAGATTCCAATAGACACATTGAAGGGATTCCTAGAAATGCCTTAAATAAATACAAAAAATGTTTCTCACGAGTACAGCCTACACCTTACGAACGGCTTTATCGATTTAAATTTGTTTGATTTTTTTTTTTTCAAAAAGTGCTCAGTGAAAAATGTCATGACCTTAGGTCACTGGTCGGGACCTGGAAAGAAATCAGTATACACCAGAAATAAAAAGAAATAAAATAATATTAATAATAAAAATAATGTCGTTGTTATTGTTATTATTATTATTATTATTATTATTATGTTTTTTATTAAATACTAAATTTCTGCATAAAGTTTTCTGCGCATGCCTTTTTGATTTTTTATCTGCCCGAAGCCTGTATCATGATACTATGACTTTTTATTTCAATTTAGTCTCTTTTTTAATCTTTTGATATTTTTCGCAGGGGATATTTTGTCTATATCGCCTCACAATACTAAGAAATCTGCGGCGACATTTTCCTGTCTAATCACTCACAGCAGAGCAACTCGAGTTCTTTAGCTTCTTCCCTTGTGAATTTAGAAATCGCAACTGATAATATCAATCCCTTGAATAAGGTCTTTTTTTTTTACTTCTTTCAATTTAACGTTACGAGTTGTGAATCAAAATATTTTTTTCCTTTATTTATTTGAACCAATTTTCTTTAACCTTTCTTCGTTGTTTTCCCAACTTTAAAACTAATGCGTTTAAAAAGAAGTTATTTACGTGAGTAACCTTGTGGAAGAAACGCATCTATTAATATAGACTTAGGTCTGCGCACACGTATTGTGATGTTCCGAATTTTCCTCACCATATTACCTATATATATATAATAAAACACACACACACACACACACACACACACACATACACACACACACACACATATATATATATATATATATATATATATATATATATATATATACGTTTTTATGTGTAACAATTGAGGTGCAGTGTGCAAAATAACGATGACCCACCTGGTGCCGTGTTATCTTGGTCCCATTGACGCCTACTCATATCGCTGTCGAAGAGGGTTCGTATATATAATATGCCACATATATCTTCAAGAATGTTCTGTTCATTTTTAGAAATTCATTTTAAACTTTAAAAATTATAATTTGCAAAAAAAGGGAGAACAATTCTTGCAATAATTCATTCCTCATAGAAAGAGTTTTTGTTTGTTTTTTTATTCACACTACATCTTCATTTATATTATTTATCATAGAAATTAAAATCTTATAGAAATAAGCAGATCGTTTTAATACAGTTTTTATGCACTGGCGCCATTATTCGTCTATTAAGTTCGGCCCGGAAATCTTGTATTAATTATAAAAACTAAATTGAAATATTAATTATATTGTTTATTTATATAAAAAAAAAAAAGATCCGTTTGTTTAAGCCATAAAATATACCTTAAATAAAATAGATTAAATTATTTAAACTAATAGTATAATTTATTTCCAGGTCATGCAGAAGAAAATATTAAAAGAATTATGGAATAATCTTGTAATTTGCTTTCCTAAAACAAATGGCACTCGGACATTTGACCGAGGGACATTTGGCCGACGGACATTTGATCCACAGACATTTAGCCGATGGAGGTTTGACTGAGGGACATTTAGACGACGGACATTTGACGGACGGACATTTGACCGACGGACATTTAGCCGATGGACATTTGACTGAGGGACATTTAGCCGATGGACATTTAACTGAGGGACATTTGACCGACGGACATTTGACCGATGAACATTTGACTGAAGGACATTTAGCCGATGGACATTTGACTGAGGGCCATTTGACCGACGGACATTTAACTGAGAGACATTTGACCGACGGACATTTGACCGATGAACATTTGACTGAGGGACATTTAGCCGATGGACATTTGACTGAGGGACATTTAGCCGATGGACATTTAACTGAGGGACATTTGACCGACGGACATTTGACCGATGAACATTTGACTGAGGGACATTTAGCCGATGGACATTTGACTGAGGGACATTTAGCCGATGGACATTTGACTGAGGGACATTTCAAACTCGGCCAGGATGCATAATTTCTTTAAGACTCTCGAATGCACAGACCAGTAGATTTAATTCACACTGTTTTTGTTTTGTTTTTTTATGTGTGTGTGTTTTTTTTTGTTTTGTTTTTTGCGGGGGGTGTTGTTGTTTTTTTTTTAAGGAATCTTGTCTATTCATTAAAATACAAGGTGACCACTGAAAACCTGAAGGGTTTGAAAAAGTCAAAACTTGTTCGTTTCCAGTCTGTTTTATTTTATTTATTCAGGTTATAGAGCATCTCTTGGAGATTAAAATGTCTACCTATGATGTTCAGCAACGATTAACATTCATTGAGTTTTTATGTTCTAATGAACGATCAATTATTCAAATTCAGAGAAAATACCGGCAACATAGTGTTTCCTAACGATAAAATTGATTCTGTTTGAAAAAAACTGGATCAGTCGGCGATCTTCAGGGAAGAGATCCTAAGCGTGCTGTGCTCACTGACGCAGCGTCGGAATCTGTACGGTAGAGTGTCCTTGAGGATCCATCAGCTTCTACCCACTGTCCCTCTGCTCAACTAAGCATCGCTAGAAAATCGCTTCTGAAGATTCTGAAATTGCATTTAAGAATGTTTCCATATAAGATTCAAATGTTCCAAACTTGACTACCCCAAGATAATCATGTGTTTGTAAAAGTTTTTTTTTTGTTTTACCGTAATTCCCCATATATAATACGCACCCCTAAAATTGTGCTGAAAGCGTTGGAAAATGTTTCTACTTATGCATAATACGAACTCCTTGTTTTGTAATCAAACCCCATAAATAGTCTCCAGCTTCATTGCGACCAGCGTTTCCTGCTCTTATTTAACAAAATGGCTTTAAACATAAAATAATATTATTCTAATTTAGTTTTATGTTAATTCTTATTTTATTTTATATTCGTAAGTATTGTTAGGCAGATGTGATTGTATTTGACATTCTTATGGGGTCGCAAGCGCCGAATGTTAGTGTCAAATTGTCGTTTGTTTGTGGTAAGTAGTCATTTGGCAACTGAAATCGACATATGAAACGTCAATTTTTAAAAGATTTTTTTTGTAGCTGTGCATAATACGCATCCCCAATTTTGACTGTTAATTTTTAGAAAAATATGCGTATTATGCGTGGAGAATTACGGTATATCACTCAGTCTTTCAGTGGCTAATCTGTGTAAAAATTAAGCTAAGAAATGATGTCGGATTACAAAGAAAATCCATTAAAAAGACTTTCTATTTCGTAGAAAAAAATATATAGATGATTATGATGATGATGAAGATGATGATAAACAATCACTGGGTTGCGTAAAATCTTTCAGCGTCAAATAAGTTAATGCAGATATTTCTAAAAAAAAAAACATATACAGGGTGTCCATAAAGTTCGTGTGCACTTTAAAAAATTATAACTTTATTTGTATTTGCGATAGAAATAATCTGTAAAAAATGTTATAAAGTTTAATGTACCTAGTTTTAAGTATAGCTAAAATAACTAATGTGATTTCAGGCATTACTGTAAATCAGTTGGCAAACTTTACACTATATTAATTATAATTTATAAACTTTCCCCTACTTTAATATCTCCTTAATTAATCCATTACATCCTTTTATCTATATTTTAAATTTATTTTTAAACCCTTTTTTATTCCTCTTTTAATTTTAAATTAAAAATTCATTCTCCATATAACCCCAAATTAATGTCAGAAGGTTACTATCCGGGTTTAATTTTATAAAACTTCTTCCCTTTAAGACAAATACCTTCCACCCTCCCCTAACCCCTGACTGAAACATTGAAATGGATCAATTCTGTATTAGTTTCTTTTTTTAGCTTTCACGGTTTAATTTCTATTTCTGACGCGAACTCAGTCCACACCAGGGTTGATAAGACAGATGACCGATATTGTCGCCCGCCGAAATATCAGATGATCTTTATTAATATATATATATATATATATATATATTAGGGTTGTGACTTTTGTAACCCTATGTTCATGAGTCATAAATCGATAAACTTTTGTTTAAAAGTAATGAAAGAGGCAGTAATTTGTTTTAGACCTTTAAAAAGTCATACCCAATCGAAAATTCGATTTTAACATATATGTAATAAGAGTAAAAAATCAAAATATTTCAGAAGATTTACGTTGAAATTTGCTAATAAATATTTATTATTGTAAAATACAATAAATGCGGCACATGGCCAAAAAGTTGGGGAGTGGGTTGAGGCTGGTCATCATTAACTATCCTATACCTAACAAATCCGATTCACGGCCCATTCATTCAATACAAATAACACATATACCAAAAGACAACCTTCATCTTTTATTCCTATATATACCACAATACCCCATACATCTTCGTCGCAAACAAATTTATTAAAATTACATTAACCCACGAACCTTTCGATGAATGTTATGATCCTTGTTTTTAATAACTTCAAGTTGCATAAGGTCTTTTTTATCTTGCTAGTACTTTCAGCTGTACTTATAGCCATCCTCAGGCATGGACATTAATTTGTTGCTTAGTAAATCCAGGTAGTAGCGGGACATGAAAGATTAAACGTTAATCGAAATATGTATTTTTAGAAATGTATTATTAAAGGATAAGAAATTTTGGAGCGTGCAGTAGCAACGCTAAGGTTGAATTTTTTTTCTTTCTTTTTTTTTTTTGGAAATTTAAGGTGATATGAAATGAGGGGGAGGGGTATGAACCCCAATTGCAAACAAAATATATCAAATGTAAAACAGAAAATAACTGATGCTAGTAAGACCCGTCCACTCCATAAAAATAAGTGTTGGCGCTGTATTCTTTCACCAGACAGAATCAAGGATTTAACGGAATGAAAAGGATAAAATAAATGTGGGCGTGGGGAAATCAAAGACTGAACCAGTCGAGATGAAAAGGGGGGGAAATCAAACTGGGGAGGTTGGGAATCTGAACTTTGATAATAACCAAAAGAAGAAACCGGGAACAGACCGGGAACGACACTAACTCATATTAACTAGGTACACAAAAGAGAGTCTAACTTGCCCCGGGGGGTGGTCACAGGAAACCGTCCCGTTGTGACGGAGAGGACATAAAAAAGTAACTCATCGATGGCCCTTTCACACGAACCAAGCTCGCTAATTTCACCCACCTTTCGTTGCTTTCTATCACTTCTGATCTTCACTTTCAGCTGATGCTGAAAGAATTCGTTCAGAACATGATGAAAATAGCGTTCGTGTCACAAGATTCCCTCCTTTTGCGTCATCCAGATCGCCATTCTTGACGCGGCTAGCAACGTTAGAAACACCACTTTTCACCCCAAAATACGGAGGCGACACATTGTCGCACGCGTATGCGAGATTAATGAGCTGTCAACTCGCCGACAGAAAGGGCGTACTGAAGACAATAGTAGAAGGCGTACGAAGCCGTCTTTTTTTCTAAACCAAGGTCCCAACTCTAACTGTCGAGCAAATCCAGCCACCATGTGAAGGCTATGTCATTGAGAGATAGCGCGTTTTGAATCAATTGCCAGGGAAGCGAAAACTTAGTGTTACTGAGGTAATTCGCCGCTGGTGCTCACAGAGACGGTCCTTCGCGGTTGGTTGGGGTGTTCTTGTCATTTTCCAGATCGGTCGTCCATGTCATCTAACGGAATAACGCTTCCTCACACGCAAATACATACATGTATACGTGTACATATATTTTTTCTATCTGCCTTGGCCTTATATCATCACATCATAGCGGTGATGATGATTCCAAAAGGGTTACAAACTCACCTCTCTCCATATGTGGTCAGCCACGCCTGATTTTTCCACTTCCCTTCGCGTTACAGCCTTCTGGTGTTCTTGAAGCCTTACCTTAAGGGGGCGGCCTGTCTCCCCTTTATATTTCTTTCCGCAGCTGCACGGGATGGCGTACACACAGTCTTTAGTCATGTTCTCCTCTATGAGAGGGTGGTCTTACTCAGGAGAGATATCTGCGAAGTGTCGTTCAGCTTTTGAAGGTTTTCCTGATGTTATATGAACCACAGATCATTTGTATTTTCTCTGATAACCCCTTCACATAAGGCCGGCAGACTGTTTTCTGAGTGTTGTTGTCCTAAGAGTGTGAGTTCAATACCTGGTTATGGCGGTGGAGAACTTGTAGAGGGGAAATAACAGGAGATAACTGGTAACTGACATCCATCAAAACATGGCACGTGGAACTAGAACAGTCTACCCCAGTGAGCGAAATAAAGGGTACATTTCGACATTCCAACCACCTGAAGAAGGCCGGAGCGTACAACGGCCAAAACGCTGTAATAAATATGGCGACAAAGATGAGGACAATAGACCGAATAATGTAAATAGAGTCCAAATATTTCTTTGTGACATGTCCTATCAAATGCATTTGTGCAAACTATAAAACACTAGCAGTATAACCCGTCTTCGACCGGGTTTTTCATTACTGGGAATTTTTACCGTTCAATTGGTGCAGTTTAAGTTTAAAGTCAGTCCAGTCTTTTGCGTTAGATTTCAACTCTCTAAATCGATTGTATGCTGTTTTTTACAGACATTGAATTTTGCCTTTGAATTCTACGCAGTGTAAAAAATCATTTTTTTTTTCTCACCTTCAAGATTGTAATTTTTTCCAGTCAATTTAGACACAAAACTGGCACTGAAGAATTATTTATCAAACAAAAAAAAATTCATCGAAATCGGATGAGAAATGTGGAAACGCATAAACAACATCCGATCACACACACACGCACACACACACGCACGCACACGCGCATACATACACACACATTTTGAGAATTATAGTATATAGGTAACTGCAACCCATCTGCATTTGCATCTCTCTTATATCTTTATAGGGTATTACTTTATTGTTCCCTATATTTTATAAGATCTTACTTTATTGTTCCCTATATTTTTTCCTGTTTTCTCTATACTTTTTTTTTCAGAATTCTTTTCCAATCGTATCGTTATTTTCTCTCTCCCATTGTTTGCTTTTTTGGCAATATTTGCTTTCTCTTCCTTTTTTTTTTTTTTTCTAAAATCCCCTGAATACAACTTTCTTCCTTTTTCTTAATTCAATAATCTTTCTTACTTTCTACCCTTACGCATCTTTTTGTATCTTTCTTGTTCTTTCATTCTCTATTCAATTGGTGTTATCATCTTTTTGTCACCATCTTTCTCTCCCTCTCTCTCTCTCTCTCTCTCTCTCTCTACATTAGAACTCTCTCTCTCTTTCTCTCTCTGGCCATAAATACATCATTTCTGCACAAAGCCGTATTGTTCTTGTCCTATTTCTGTTCTAATTCTGACACAAAACAGAATTCGAATATTTTTTTTTTTTTATGTGACATCTCATGCGGATTGTCTGATGGAGCTCGAATTCAGTTGCACTTGGTTTCTTAGGAAATGCTATTGAAGTCTTCAGGTCTGTATTTAATGTCGTCAATATAATGAAATTGATACACTTCTAAAATTCTAATGACCTATACATCAGCATTTTAGTTGCTGACGTGTTTAGTGGCTAGGATGAAAGTTTACTAAAGTAATCATTTTTTCTGTCATAATTACCCTTTAGATAGATAGATAGATAGATAGATAGATAGATAGATAGATAGATATGAGAAGGCTAGGATAGATAGATAGATAGATAGATAGATAGATAGATAGATAGATAGATAGATATGAACAAACTGACATAGATAGATAGATAGATATAGATAGATAGATAGATAGATAGATATGAACAAACTGACATAGATAGATAGATAGATAGATAGATAGATAGATAGATAGATAGATAGATAGATAGATTGTGCGTAATCGAGTACAAATTTGTATTCTACTTTCATTATCAATATCTTTGTAAGTGCAAGAAAGTTGAAAATACAAACTGAACGTCATATTTTCTATTTACGTAAAAGCAAGTAGGTAAGTAAAATAATTATAAAAATTGCGTATAAGCATGTATAATTAGACGCCCTTAGACATAAGTGTGTATATGACTGTGTGTGTTGGTTTCCTTGCGTACACAAATAAATACCCGAATTCTCCCGAGCCTAGCTGTTTCCTAATTAAAACTAATATGGCACTCATTTGTGACCCAACAAATGCTATAAAATAAAGAAAATTGACCTTTTGATAAATGAATATATTTTTTCAAAAACTAAGTTTTAAAAAATACTTCAAACTATCTCAAAATAATTGGAATATTCCGCATCCAACTGCAATATTTCATTTTCATTTTATTTCAAAATTTTACAAACATTATCTTCAAAAGTTATTATTAGTTTTCTTCATTATAGACATTATTTTTTATCGGCCCTTTTTTATATTAATTTGAATATTTGTGTTGATGTCTATTTGTTATGTTTTAAGCATATCAATTATTCTCGATCGGGACACACACAAGACGCTCGGCAGGTGATTATATACACACTGCGCGCGCACACACACACACACACACACATATATATATATATATATATATATATATATATATATATATATATATATATATATAATTCGGATGTAACAGCAAAATTGTCCAATTGTTAGATTAAGCTCTGAACTGCTGTATCTTAGAAATGATTAAAGATATCTTACTGGAATTCTCCGATGTTTTTTACAACACTGTTGGGATCTACTTTGAACAATAAGAATGTATAATTACTCTCCAAGCTTAAGAGAAGTATTATGATGAAATCCATCATAAATGAAAATGACATGTTCATCATTAACTAATCATAACTAAGGATTGGAAACTCATGAAGAACAGAAATAAAGTTCAATCATATATATATATATATATATATATATATATATATATATATATATATTGAACAATAAGAAAATATTAAAAATTAAAATCTTTAGACACACTGGGTTGTAGATTAATATTCTTTCGTTTTTTTTATTATTATATCATTTAGATTCTTCGACTGGGAGGAGAAATATTTCTGCTTGCTGGTAGCACTAAACTACAGAAATGAATCTTTTGCTGGAGAAAATGAACTTTTGTCTGTAGTTTTCATTTGTTTTTTTATTTTTTTAATCTTTTTAACATGAATCTTTTAACATTCCTTGTGTTGGTCTCTCTTTTAAGTTGTTATTTGAGATAAGTGCTGGATAGATACATATTATTCTGAATTCTCTGGTCAGTTTGACAGTTTTATTGGACCTGGTGAGGGGATGTGTCTCTGTTTAGTGTTTGTGTGTGTGCTGTTTGGTTCTTATGGAGTGAGTGAGTATGATATGTGTAAGCGTGTGTATTGCTGTGGGTGTGTGTTATCATTTGGCTCATTAGGGAGTGAGTATGATGTGTGTAAGTGTGTATATATTCGTGTGGGTGTGTGTATAAGTATGTGGCCTCAACACCTCCGTAAGCATGTCTGTCTTGTGTGGGTGAGAAATGTGGATAGGTTTTGATTTGTTGAGTTATATATTGGTACTATCTGTATTGTTAAATTTATGGTTTAGCCTGGCTGGATATATATATATATATATATATATATATATATATATATATATATATATATATATATATATATTATTTCAGGATCAGCCAAATTATTCAAAATTATCTTCGCCATCTCTGCACGTGAACGACAAAAAATAAAACAAACTTCAAATTCTCGAGACTCTGTATATCAAAATCAACCAACAGAGACTCAACAAAATTTATTACGAGTGTAGCAGTAACGTATTGAAGTACATATTACAAACATTTAATGTAATTTTGGCAGTATCTTCCATTTCTACCAATTCCGGACAGTTCCTTTATATTGGATCGTCTGCTTGGCCAAAAGAGTCCATAGCTACAGGGCATAAATTAAAAAATTTAAAATAATTACAAAGCGCATTCGCGACTGTTTTTAAAAATCATCTTCATAACGGAATATAGATTTTATCGCAGCTGCAATAAGTTTTTCTTTGTAATTTACGCCTGAAAATGTTCTTGGAAAAGATCGAATGTACTTGGGTTTGAAAAAAACTACGGCGTCTTCCTTGATAAATTTCATCTTAACATGAAGAAACTGATCAATATAAAATAGACAATATATATATATATATATATATATATATATATATATATATATATATATTAATTAGAGGAAAGAAGTGTGACAAAGTGGAAGATTTTTTAATGTGGCGCGTTTCTACTTCGAGGACTTCATTGGACTAAGTTTATGTTTACATTAATGTGTCTACACATGCGCACAAACGAACGAGTGATGCTGAGAATTTCAAATTTCAAATCATTTTTAATATATGTTTTGGTTATATAATCTAGCCGATTAAATTTAGTTTCTTATTGCTTTATGTTTCTTTCACTTTTGTTATTAAATATTCCCCACTGTGATAATAGACGATCTGTCAAGAAAGATGAAACATTTAAAGAAACCGGACGCAGATAAATAACTTTAATAAAACTTTTTTTTTCTTCAGGACGTAGGCAATAATGTCTCTCCACTTCTCCCTATCCCTTGTAGCTCTCAACAAGCTTTGTCTCTTTGCTACATCCACCAGGCCCTGTTCTGTCATCCGTTTGCTTAACTCCGCTAGATTTTGCCTTGCCTCTCTTTCCCTCTATTCGACATGTGATTATCAGATTCTCCAAGCCCTTCTTTCTCATTAAGCGTGCCAGAAATTTCAGTTCCCTTTTTCTGATGTCAAGTATAAGCTTCCTCCTTGTTTGCATCCTCTCCAAGACCTCATCGTTGCTCACTTGCTCGGTCCATGTTATCCGTTGCCTCGAATCTCTGCTTCATCTTTGAGGAGACCGTCCAACATTCACTGTCGTAAAGATAGGAAGATGGCACGTAGCAGCTCAGTTTTATTTTATTTCTCAAAAAGATTAACTCAAGCTTTGTTTTGACGTCTAAATTAATTGTTTAAAATTTGACGAAAATTGTTCAAAGGAAATTAAAATTATTAAGGTTTTTTTAGGCATTTTACCCTAAGCAAGGAGGGAGTGCCACTAGCACGCAGGTAGTTACGGAGGTTGAGAGCAAGAGTAAAGAGGGGGGTGTTTGAGGAAAGGATAAAGAGAAGGACGAGGATCAAGGTCAAGGCATCAGAAGATGTCGATTGACATTACATTTGAATATTTGAAGATTATAGCTGTCAGGGAAACAAGTAAGAGGACCGCTGTCAGGAAGTGCGAGGTAAGAAGCTATGAGAGTAGAAGAGGCGGCTACATTTAACCGTTTCGATAGTGAAAGGGTTGGACTGGGATGCCAACCTAGTAGCACGCTTAAATTCATGCAATTTGGGAACCAGCTAAAGTAGCTCGTCGGAGCATTTGCCGTGAAAATACTTGCAGAAAAGACAAAAGGAAGCCACGGCACGTCTGTAAGAAAGTGACTGTAGACGAGATGCCAGATCAGGACCTATCACATTGCATATCCATCTCTGGATTTTGTCGAGGACCTCGAGACGAACAGCAGGGGCACCAGACCATATATGACAGCAATACTCCATGCAACGATGAATGGTTGATTTATAGACTTAAAGGATGGACTCAGGCGAGAAAAACGTTCTGGCATGACACAGAGAAGCAACTTTCCTTGCGTTAGATGAAGCTAATGTAATTTGCATAATAACTTCAGACGGACTGTATAATGGAGAATAAATATTTTGATGCATAAATTCCATGACGCACAAGATTATATTACTGTATACCTATTTCTTTAGACAAGACGATATAAACTGTTTTGAAAGCTGCTATACTTGGTGACATATAAGACCCACATTTTCTCCCTAAATATTAAACTAGGACACACGAATGAATTTCTACATTCGATATGCCGTGCGACATTTTTTTTTCATATTTCCTACTGAAATGAAAAGGTGGGCCTTATGTACTCGTGGACCTTATAATTACTTTAGTTTCGCTAATCATAGAAAGTTCGATCCTCACTAAGTACCCTAATCTTATAACCTTTTTTTCTACTCTAATTTAACCTTAATAATTACTGTAGCACCATTATCAGCAATCACGTCTTAAAGAGCAAACTGTTACTCTAGGAGGCACAGTGGAATAATGGATAGCGGCTCGGGTTGAAGAATCAGAGAACCGAGTTCGAATCCCAGTCGAATCCATTACATTCACTTACGTGCTAATACTGTTTAGAAAGGTATGAATCCTTGTCTTCTCTCTCCAATAACAGGAGAGACCGGATTCTATAGCTTTGGATGGCAACTGGTCTATCGCAGTAAAAAAATGACAACCTACTGCGGGAAAAAAAATCTGTCGTATAATGATACGTGATCGCCTAAGCGTGTATCACGTTTGGCCAACAGGTTTGGTGGTCTCCTTTTTGCACAAATATTCTTGGAATTTATTTCTATGAATTTATTTCTTCCCCTCCCCAAACTCAACCAGCTATAATTTAAATACCAGTGCAGACTTGCTGCTCTAACTTTGGTTGGTTGCCAATCTAGACGAAAACTACTCTCAGTTCAAATCTGTAGAGAAATCAATGAGAAACTACTCCACTATATTTCCCAAGCAGCCATGACAGATAATGATGAAAAATAATGTATGGATAGCCATAATCGTCTACACCCTGAAAAGACATTACATTAAAAAATACGAGTTCGATCCTCAATGGGTGTCATGCTAAATAGATAAATAACCACAACTCTGTATTTTCCTACCGGTATCCGTGATCGCGCCCAGGTAAAAGCTGGGAGTTTGAATGAAGCTTTTCAAAGCATGTTGACTCTTCTCGCTTTGAAGATTGGCGTAATGGAATTTTTCTACTCCATTTCTTTTTGTGTTGCAAATATCATTACTAACCACAAATAGGGACGTCATTTTTTTACACAATACACACACATGTTTAAGCATGCACAGGGCATCGCTAACCGATCGTTGCCGACAGTGTCTTTTTTTTTCCCCATCAGCCTCGTTCTGCGTAGAGAATTTCCTGTTGACGAGTGTTTGTTTCTGGCCTCACTTGGCCGCAAAAGGTGACGGCTGCTGGCGACTAATCGCTTTAGTCGCATCTAATCAGTAAAAGAGAAGTTTAATTCAATAAAAACTTGTAACACTTGTCGACATCCTCAGAGACAATGATGTCATTACTACATATTCTCGACCGACAAGCGACGCTGATGGTTAATCAAATCATTATAAACCATGATGATGATGATGATGATGATGATGATGATGCTGGTGATGATGATGATGATGATGATGATGGCTCTACCCATTCTGGTAACAACGCTTTCACTATCATTAACTCTATCATTATTTGCTATTTTGCTTACAAAAGAAGAAGAAAAAGAATCAGGAGGAGGAAGAGGAGGAGGCGGAGGGGAGAAAGAAAGAAGGAAGAACGAGGAAGGAAAAGAAGCCAGAAAGCGTATGACAAGAAAAATGATAGAGACCAAAAAAATGTAGGAGGAGGAGGAGGAGACGAGAAGGAGGAAAATAAAGAGAGAGAGGCGGTGGAGGAGGAGAAGAGAGACGATGTGACGAAGGAGAAAATAATAATGAGGAGAAGGAAGGGAAAGAAAGGAGGAAGAGGTGGGTAGTGTAAGAAGGGGGAGAAAGAGACAAAAAGGAGAGGGAAAAGAGAAGAATGAGGAAGAGGAGAAAAAGGATTAGGACTGAAGAAGTAGGAGTGGAAGAAAGAGAAAGAGAATGAGGAGGAAACAAAGAAGAAGAAGAAAAAGAAAAAGAAGAAGCTGCTGCTGCTGCTGCTGGTGGTGGTGGTGGTGGTGGTGGTGGTGGTGGTTGATATGTAGATGGAAGAAGTAGAGGAGAGGGAACAGAAGGCAAATAAGAAAAAAGATTGATTTATTCGTTTTTTACGGCCTATCAACTTTTATCGATCAAAGCCCGATAATATGTTCAGATTGTAAGTTTTTTTTAGATAATAACGGTTTAGTGATACATGTCTTACTGACTAACCCATAGGTAAGGGGAGAAGTGATTTCATACATTTCCCAAGAGTATTTGCGCGTATATGAATAAAACGAACCCAGCTGAAATTGGAACTCAACTCTCCGATTAACAATTTCGAGTCATTATTCATTACACCACCCGCACACCTAAACTTACAACACCTCATATTCCCAAGCTGTCACTTTTTTTTTTTTTTTTTTTTTTAAGCATTTCACCCCAAGCAAGGCGGGGAGCCACTAGGACACAAGGGGTTACAGAAAATAGGAAGATCAGATAGGAGTGATAGAAGAAAGGATGAGGGTAGTAGATAGATTAAGGCAACTGGAGATGTCGATTAACATTACACTTGAATAGCTGGAGATTATAACTCTCAGGGAAACAGGAGAAGGGAAGAGAGTTCCACAGGCGAGAGGTGCGAGACATGAAGCTATTAGAGTAAAAGAGACGGCTACATTTATGAGTTTCGACGAGTTTTGAAGGGGTGAGAGCGGGATGCCAGCCTCGTAGGGCGCTTGAACTCATGAAGTTTGGGAACCAGCGAATGCAGTTCCTCGGAGCAATTTCCATGAAAGTATTTGTAGAACAGACAGAGGGAGGCGACGGTGCGTCTGTGAGAAAGTGACTGTAGACGAGACGCCAGGGCAGGGCCAACCATATTACATATCCGCTTCTGGAGCCTATCAAGAACCCCGAGGCAAACAGAAGGGGCGCCAGACCATATATGGCAGCAATACTCCATGCAAGGGCGAATTGTGGATTTGTATATCTGGAGGATCGACTCAGGGGAGAAAAACTTCCTAGCACGGCTCAGGGAGCCAACTTTCCTCGCAGTGGACGAGGCTTATCTAGGTACTTAACGTTGCTTAATTTCGGTGATACGCACGGGAACCTTTGTTTCAACGTTATATGGCCGTAAGCCTAAGAAAATGAAGAAGAAGGTCGATGCCTTACTGATAACAAATACTGCTGTCATAAGTATGAGTTACTAGTATCACACCATAACAACAGCCAACGTCCAAAATAAATGATTTTTCCCCCAAAATTATAATAGACTATAAAGTAATTATATGCCGGAGCTTAATATTTCCCACAATATTCTTTCTTTCTATGTGCCGTGTCCTTTCAGGACGTAGGCGATCATGGCTCTCCATCTATCCCTTGCAGCTCTCAACATGTTTCTGCCCTCTGCCAACTCCCTCAGACTACGTTCTGTCATCCACTTGCTTAAGGCCGCTAGACATGCCATGCGTTGTTTTCCCTTGTCTCTCTTTCCCTCTATTCGACCTGTGAGTATCAGATTCTCCAGACCTTCCTTCCTCATTATGTGTCCCAGAAACTTTAGCTGCCTCTTTCCGATGTTGAGGAGGAGGAAGAGGAGGAGGCGGGGGGGGAGAAAGAAAAAAGGAAGAACTAGGAAGGAAAAGAAGCCAGAAAGCGTATGGCAAGAAAAATGATAGAGACCAAAAAAAAAATGTAGGAGGAGGAGACGAGAAGGAGGAAAATAAAGATTCTAGCCCAATTACTCCTCCTTGTTTGTAACCTCTCTAAGATCTCATCGTTGCTCACACGCTCGGTCCATGATATCCTTAGCATCCTTCTGTAGAACCACATCTCCGTCGCCTCAAGTCTCTTCTTATCTTTGAGGAAATGGTCCAACATCCGCTGCCGTAAAGAAGGACAGACGTCATGCAAGAGACATAAAAAAAAATCTCCTCAAAAAATCACCCTGCTTCTTATACCCTGATTAATGAGTTACTGAGACGAGACTAATGGCTAAATATCCTGCTAGACGCATTTCTTCCCTGGTAAACCCAGAATGAATTCAACTAGAGTACTAGATTCGCAGCTGTCTCATCATCTTATTGTTGAGCTGGCTAGATGTAACCGTAAGTTAACAGTTTCTTCTCTCGCACTTCTTGATTGTGGGACATTCTTCCAGTCTCTTTGATCTTCAAAAATGAAGATATCGTTATCTTCTGTCTTCTTAATTCCTGTTTCTCTCTTTCTCTCTCTCCCTCCCTCGCAGCTAAGTCTCATCATCTTACAGTTGAAGCGGCTAGATGTAACATTAAGCTGTATGCTAACATTTTGTTCTCTCGCACTTTTTGGTTGTGGGACACGGTTCCAGCCTCTTTAATCTTCAAAAATGACATGTCAATCGTTATCTTCTGTTCTTAATCTTCTGTCTCTCTCTCTCTCTCTCTCTCTCTCTCTAATAATGTTTTTCTTTTTCTCATATTATTTCACACTCAGTAACCCTTGCGTCTTAGTGACTTTCTTATCTCGATTGGGATGAAATTATTTTAAAAGTGTAATTACAAATTATTAAACTATGATTATAATGACGTGTCCTGGATCTTTTTAAATTGGACAAGAGGCCAACTTAAAAAGATCACTTCTTGATTAAGCGGACTATGTATGGAGAGAAATTTTCAAGAATGTTTGCCGGAATTACTTTCTTCCGTTATGTGCACATGAAAAATCGAGCTGTTCTAAACCACGCATATTCAAGAGCATGTGGATTCTAGCCCAATTACTTCTCTCGAACTGCAATAAACAGCCGCTACAACTTGCAAATTGTGAAGAAGAAAATGAAGAAAACGAAAAGAATTAGAACCGAGACTTTTGTAAAAAAAAAAAAACTATTCAAAACTGTTAGATAAAAAGAAAGAAATGCAAATGGCCGAAGTTAGCAACGAGTAACAGTCATCAGCTGAAAATAGGGACAAAATATAATTTGCCCGTAGAAAACATTCAACACACATACGCATGGACATGTACATATACACAGACCCGACACACGTACACCTGTATACGCACACATACACAGGCACGCAGATAGACACCAGCAGCGACAAAAGTAAAATACACGATTAACAAGAAACACTAACACATCAATACAAAATATTTCTTTTTTCGTTTTTAACGTTACTCCTTCATTATTTATTTTACTTTTCTTTTATGTTTTCAATCACATTTTATATTTCTCTCACATTTTTACGCGAAAATATTCATTCACGACCCCTTTCCTTTCCCCAACTTTATTCCCCATCAATAATTCCACAACCCACCTCACTCGAAGCTAGCCTTTGTTACTCAATACATTGTCTGTCTTATTAGAAGACCTCTATTTATTCATGAACTAAACTCAATGTTATGTGTTTAAAATTAACAACAAACGGTATTCCATAGTAAAGCAGAATCCCTCATATCCGGAATCCCTTATATCCGGAACTCCTAATATCCGGAATCACGCATATTCAGACATGATTTTGATGTGTATATTTTAACTATCTGGGTGATGTGTAACTGATTTGAAATTTCTGTTCTACAGGAAATTTACTTTGGATAATTGCTTATGCTTATTTCACCCTAATGGCTTGTATTGGTGCAAAAGATGATGGGAATAAGAGAAAAGGATGACAACGAGACATCATCTGCAACAAGATAGCGATGAGATGCAGTATTTGATGAAACCTGGACTGAAATTGAAAAAGCTATTGAAAAGGTTGTCAGTTTTATGGAAAGAAAGCCAGCATTCAGCTATGACGATTGCAATAACGCACGCAGAGTAAAAAAGCGTCTTTCGTTTAAAAAAATTTCAAGAACAAAAGCAAAACGAAATGCGGAAAAAGTTGAGAATGACATTAGAAGAGAAAGAATCATCATGCAACAGCGATTAAAAATTCCTCGTTATATTATTTGTTTTGCATACGTGGCATACTTAATTTAATGAATTTTCATTAACATTACATAATTTATTTCTTTTCCTTAAATCAATTCCGTTATATTTCACTCACTCACTCACTTATATCAGGATTCCCTCATATCCGGAATCCATCATATCCGGAATCCCTTATATCCGGAATCCCTTATATCCGGAATCCCTCATATCCGGACTTTGTAACCAATTCCTCATATCCGGAATGCTTTCTTAATCCTGTTGTCAGGGATTCTACAGTAATTTCTTTATCCTTCAAAAAACTTTTTCTTAGAAGACACAATTCTTTAATTTTCTTAAACATCAGATAGTCAGTCTGGGCCTAAAATGGCTGACAAATGCGTTGTTTTCCTCTGTACCGCTTGCCTTCTATCTGTCCTGTGAGTATCAGATTTTCCAAGCCCTCCTTCCTCATTGGGTGCCCTAGAAACCTCAACTTTCTCTTCCTGATGTTAAGTATTAGTTCGCTTTTCGTTTCCATTTTCTCTAAAACCTCGTCGTTGCTCACATGTTCGGTCCATGCTATCCTCAGCATCTTTCTGTAGAACCACATTTCTGTTGCTTAAAGTCTCATCTTCATCTCTGAGGCGATTGTCCAGCACTCACGGAGGACGGATATCACATACAGAGATAAATACAAGTAATTTTCCACCTTCCAACTTCACAGGCGGGACGTGGCGAGTCTCTCACTGCTACTACCATGGAAAATACTTGGTTCAGCAAGGACTACCCATGAACGGTTAGGACATGTAACTTCCACACAAACAGCTTCTTTCTGCGAACTACTGTTCTGTGGAACAGACTCCCAAAAGGATGTCTCCATGATCACTACAATCTTAACCTGTTCACGTCTAGAGTTAACCATTATCTTCCTCAGCTATACATATAATTTGGTTTGGTTTACGGCATATCAACCTCAATGGGTTATTTAATGCCGACAAAATTTTTATTGCTGGTAATATGTTTTTGTTCAAAAATCTATTTTTTGGAATATTATTCCTTGAAGAAATCTATAGCTGACCATTTTTTTCAAAGAATGTATAGCTGTTTGTATTTCTGTTTTTTTTGTTTTTGTTTTTTTTTGTTATTTTTTTAAGTATTGCTGATAATAATTTTTCCTTCAAAAATTATTACTGGTAACAATTTTTTTTATTACAAAGTATTTCTTGTATTAAAACCTATTTTTACACAAATTTGAGTGTTAACTATTAGTCCATAGCTGGGACCCTAACAGGTACTACCACCCCGGGACAGGCTGGACCTGGGAACACCAGCAATTAAAAGGTGGTTTTACACTCCTCAAAACCTCATGATCAGAGGTCTTGCTTTTGGACGTAGTTTATCGTCTTACCCAGGACGCAGATGTAGTTTATAGTCATACCCAGGACGAGCTATTCATATAAACTACCCCTTAAAGTAACCCTCTACCTTGAGTGGCCCCCAGGACTTGTACAGATTGAACCTTACTGCAAGAAAAAAAGGTCTCCCTATAGATGCACCCGCCAAAAAAAAACATTGTAAATAGAAAAAATGAGCTGAATCTACAAAAAATGAAAATATAAAATTGCGGAACAGAACACAAACCCAGAGAAAGGAGTTCGAATGACAATCGCAGCTGCTTATAAAGGGAGTCTGGTTAAATGCATATTTCCTGCTAGTAGAATTTACGTATTAGTTGAGGCAACACAATCTTCCTTCTTATCTATATTTCCCCTGTATCAGTCGACGCTAAGTTAAATATTTAAAAAAAAACACAAGCAAATTTCATTAAAAACAAAGAAAAAGCTATTGAAATGCTATGTTATATCAATTTTCCTGTATGGTAGTGAATGGTGGATAATTCTATCAAAAGAGGAAGAGAATGCTTGAAGATGTACTTCTAAAGAAAGATGCTAAGAATAACATGGACGGAGCATGTGAGAAACAAGGAGATATTAAGAAAAATCGAACCAAAAAAGACAGTTGAAAATTGTGAGATACAAAATGAAGAAGGAAGGCTTGGAGAATTTGACACTCAAAGGATATAATGAAATCAAGAAGATAGAAGGAAACGATCTGATGTAAATTGATTACAGAACAGGTACTGGGAGAGATAGAGATACAAAACATAGGAAGTTGTGAAGAGCCACGATCGGACACATCCTAAAGGAAATAGATCTATTTTTATTTCATTCAAGTTCATTTTTGTTCAAGATTTAGATCATTCTTTTTTTTTATATTCATTAAATCTGCGATTCTTTTGTTAGATTTTGCACCCGGTGCCCTTTCGCTTATAGAATTCTCTTTCCACGTAATTTCTCACAACTGGCGGCAAAGAAATAATTCCCTTGTGGCATTCTGATTGGTCCTGTTGGGCATAAACAGTTGTTTTAAACATTTTCTCACACCTCCTTCCGTTTGTTTTTGATCAGATTTCCCAATTGTCGGTTCATTCCGTAAAGATATCAACTCCGACGTTTCACGTACGTTCTTGCGGGTGCATTTTCTGAAACGGCGAATAAACACTAAAGTAATTTCACACTATTTCATGAAATATGCAAATCCCTAGCGCGTCAGATGAGAGACTTGGTTTCAACTTCTGCAGATTAACTGCATGATAAAAAGAAATCAAATAGTCGGTGGATATATATTAAAATTTTGAAACACTACTAAGTTACTGGGTACTTTTCTTCTCTTCATTCGTTTTGCTATGATTACTGTTATCATTATTGTTGTTATTATTATCATTGTCATTATTATTATAATTATTGTCATTATTATTATTGTCATTGTCACTATTATTATTATTATCATTGTCATTATTATTATTATTATCATTGTCATTATTATCAGTCATTATTATTATTATTATTGTCATTGCCATTATTATTATCATTGTCATTATTATTATTATTATTGGCATTATTATTATTATTGCCATTATTATTATTATTATCATTATTATTATTATTATTATTATCATTGACATTATTATTATTATTGTCATTATTCTTCTTATTATTATTATTATTATTATTATTATTTGTCATTATTATTATTATTATTATTATCATTGGCATTATTATTATTATTATTATCATTGGCATTATCATTATTGTCAATGTCATTATTATCTTATTATTATCATTGTGATTATTATCATTATTATTGTCAATCTCATTATTATTATTATTATTATTATTGTCATTATTATTATTGCTATTGTCATTATTATTATTATTATTATTATTATTATTATTATTATTATTATTATTATTATTCCCGGTAGATGATTACTAAGATTATTTCAGGCACAATACCACTTATATGAGGACTGCAGTGAAGACAGACTCACTTTTCAGTAATGATCTTTAGTCTAGCTCATTAACCATAACCCACATGCCGAGGCACCCGTAAATTATTTCTCAATTCTAATTTGTTTTAGTTTATTCAAATATTTGTACATTTTGTTTTCATCATATCTATTAGTGTTTATTCGTTTAGATTTTAAATAGAAAACTGCTATTAAACAAAAGATTATATATTTAAACGAAGAGAAATCCATGTACCCCAGTAGCGAGTGCTTGCTTCGCATGTAAAAAAAAAAAGTTTACACGTTCAAATCCTGCTGAATAAAATATCGATAATTAAGGAACCGGAAGTAGCTCATTTTGAATACAGTCTAATCTTAGATAATTATTTAAATTTAAATCATTAAATAAAATAATTTTTTTAAAAATTAAATTAATTTAAACTGAGAATTAATTTCTGTCTGAATTTCGGGGATGAGGAGTATTCATTATTTACACTAAATACATGCGCACTATTTTCCTTATCTTTGTTGTTATCACAACGTTTCGGTCGTTGTGCCCTCCGGCTTTCATCAGGCCCATTTTGCATTAGAATGAAAAAAAAGGGTTTGGTTTGCACGGGACTTAACACAGGTGTAATAAACGGGGGTCGCTTTTGATTGGGTCTTTATCGCTCTTGAACGCAAATTATTATTATTATTATTATTATTATTATTATTATTATTTTCTTTGATTTCTGGCGTTTACACATTTCTTTCCGGGTCCCGCCCAGGGACCTAAGGTTAGAAATGGCGTCATGACAGTTTCCACTGACAAAAAAAAAGGATTAAATTACATAGATAAAGCCCTTTGTAAGGTGTGGGCTGTACTTGTCAGAACAATTTTTTGTGTCTCCTTGAGGCATGGACTTCCAGGAATCCCTTCAATTAGTCTACTGCAATCTTTTCCAACCAGTCCTAGGGCTCCAACTACAACAGGGATTGTTGATGTTCCCATATGCCACATTTTCGAGATATTATTATTATTATTATTATTATTATTATTATTATTATTATTATTATTATTATTATTATTATTATTATTATTATTATTATTATTTCTCCCGGTAGATGATTACTAAGCTTATCTCAGGCATAATAATATGAATTTGTTTTTAATGTTATCTCTCTTGTTTTGGTGGTTTTTTGTAGAAAGCTACTTTCATTTTAATTCACGGTTTACACTTGGTTTTTATGGCTCTCCATTTCAAAGTTTATAAGAGCAAATCTTTCTCTCTCTCTTTCTCCCTCTCTATCTATATATCTATCTATCTCTGAGGTATACTAATCCTTCAAAGACACCCTACATATGATTTTTAAGTCACCCTCAAGACAATTACTAAAAAACCGTCTCGGGGGGGTGGGGATGCTCTCGTTAGGCCTATATAAAGGCGTTCATTTATCTCCCTACTCACCTTTACAGCTTTTCAACTTAAATTAAGTTGTAGTATACGTACAATTGAAACGCAGACACTCTTTCACACACGTTTCTATCAGGGTAGACCAACAAAAACTTACATTCTTTAATTTAAAAGTTTTCTACGTAATTA
Organism: Acanthosepion pharaonis; assembly: GCA_903632075.3. Classification (NCBI taxonomy): domain Eukaryota; kingdom Metazoa; phylum Mollusca; class Cephalopoda; order Sepiida; family Sepiidae; genus Acanthosepion; species Acanthosepion pharaonis. The sequence continues at coordinate 2,467,833 of CAHIKZ030001112.1, forward strand.
GTGTTTTAAAGTTTTTTCTTTTATTGTAATCGTAATTCCTTTTTGTCAATCACATGCAATTTGTTGTCGATTGTTTTATATTGTTTTGTGTTAGGTTTTTTTTTTTTCTAGTTTTTTCACTTGGACTGTCATTGAGTCCATCAATATTGCTTGTGGGATAAAATTTCCAGGAGCCCGTAAATATTTACTATCCAAAATGGTGACTAAATATCTACCGAATCATACTAGTAATCTCGTGACGCAATAACTTCTACATACATGTTAATGGTAATATTCGTCGTTTCCTTATAAGGAAACATTTGGCATTCATTGAACGAGCAGCCAGTACTACGGTCGGTTGAAATTTATAAAATCTACGTACCATAGCGGAAAGTTCGTCAGAACAATTACCATGAAAGTATGTAATTTGTTTAGCACGACACAGTGAACCAATAAAGCTACTTATAGTGTAAAACAAAGATAATCACTCTATTGACGGTGTTTATCTCGATACTTAACACCTGGAAACTCATTAATGTTCTTTGAAAAGAAGAATTAACACAAACAAAAACAAACAAAGAGTACTCCAAAAGAAGAGGATATCCGAAATAATATATTCACATATGAAACGATGCATAAATTTATGATATAAATTATAAGCGTACATGTTTCAGAACATATTTTCTTAATGGTAATATTAGCCGTTTCCTTATAAGGAAACATTTGGCATTTATTCACTGAGCAGCCAGTACTACTGTCGGTTGAAATTTATAAAAATCTTTCTCTTATAAAATTTTTTCAGGGAAAGCGGTTTCTCAAGAAAATAGATTTCTCAAGTCCAATAACTGTTATCGCTCTTTCGATTACTTACGCTTGTTTCTTTCCTAACATTTTATTTGAAGCAGTGTGAAATATGAAATTATGCATAAATTTATGATATAAGTAATAAGTGTATGGTCAAGCGTAAGGAATGAACATATTTTCTTAATGGTAATATTAGCCGTTTTCTTATAAGGAAACATTTGGCATTCATTGACTGTCGGTTGAAATTTATATACTCTTTTTCTTAAAACAATTTTTCAGGAAAATAGATTTCTAAAATCCAGTAGTTGTTATAGCTCTTTACAATACTGATGTGAAGGTTTTTATCTAAACATTATTTGAAGTAGGGTGAATCTTCAGAATCTTGATTAATTCATTATTTTCGATTTGAGTTATATGTGATATCCATTTTAGTTGTTGCTGCTGTTGGTAGTCTTCAAGTGATGTGCTTTTGTTATTTGTTACAGTTCTTTGCTTATAATTCTGTAGTACCAGTTCACAAGTTTCGAAGAAGTGTGGTCTTTGCCATGACCCACAGACTACACTCCCTCAAAGCTATTTTTAACCATTGACCTTAGAAAGTGTTTGCATACAAGCTGACAGTGTGTTGTGTAGTCTGAAAAGAAAATGTGGTGAATAGAAAGAAAGAAAGAAAGAAAGAAAGAAAGAAAGAAAGAAAGTGTGTTGTGTAGTCTGAAAAGAAAATGTGGTGAATAGAAAGAAAGAAAGAAAGAAAGAAAGAAAGAAAGAAAAAAGAAAAAAAGAAAGAAAGAGAGAAAGTGTGTTGTGTAGTCTGAAAAGAAAATGTGGTGAATAGAAAGAAAGAAAGAAAGAAAGAAAGTGTGTTGTGTAGTCTGAAAAGAAAATGTGGTAAATAGAAAGAAAAAAGAAAGAAAGAAAGAAAGTGTGTTGTGTAGTCTGAAAAGAAAATGTGGTGAATAGAAAGAAAAAAGAAAGAAAGAAAGAAAGAAAAAAGAAAGAAAGAAAGAAAGTGTGTTGTGTAGTCTGAAAAAGAAAATGTTGTGAATAGAAAGAAAAAAAAAAGAAAGAAAGAAAAAAAAAAAAGAAAAAAGAAAGAAAGAAAAAAGAAAGAAAAAAGAAAGAAAGAAAGAAAGTGTGTTGTGTAGTCTGAAAAGAAAATGTTGTGAATAGAAAGAAAGAAAGAAAGAAAGAAAGTGTGTTGTGTAGTCTGAAAAGAAAATGTGGTAAATAGAAAGAAAGAAAGAAAGAATGAAAAAAAGAAAGAAAGAAAGAATGTTGTGTAGTCTGAAAAGAAAATGTGGTGATTAGAAAGAAAGAAAGAAAGAAAGAAAGAAAGTGTGTTGTGTAGTCTGAAAAGAAAATGTGGTGAATAGAAAGAAAGAAAGAAAGAAAGAAAGAAAGAAAGAAAAGTGTGTTGTGTTGTCTGAAAAGAAAATGTGGTGAATAGAAAGAAAAAAGAAAGAAAGAAAGAAAGAATGTTGTGTAGTCTGAAAAGAAAATGTGGTGAATAGAAAGAAAGAAAGAAAGAAAGAAAGAAAGAAAGTGTGTTGTGTAGTCTGAAAAGAAAATGTGGTGAATAGAAAGAAAGAAAGAAAGAAAGAAAGTGTGTTGTGTAGTCTGAAAAGAAAATGTGGTGGAAAGAAAGAAAGAAAGAAAGAAAGAAAGTGTGTTGTGTAGTCTGAAAAGAAAATGTGGTGAATAGAAAGAAAGAAAGAAAGAAAGAAAGAAAGAAAGAAAAAAGTGTTGTGTAGTCTGAAAAGAAAATGTGGTGAATAGAAAGAAAGAAAGAAAGAAAGAAAGAAATGAAAAGTGTTGAATAGTAGTCTGAAAAGAAAATGTGGTAAATAGAAAAGAAAGAAAGAAAGAAAGAATGAAAGAAAGTGTGTTGTGTAGTCTGAAAAGAAAATGTGGTAAATAGAAAGAAAAAAGAAAGAAAGAAAGAAAGTGTGTTGTGTAGTCTGAAAAGAAAATGTGGTGACTAGAAAGAAAAAAGAAATAAAGAAAGAAAAAGAAAAAGAAAGTGTGTTGTGTAGTCTGAAAAGAAAAAATGTAAATGGTAAATAGAAAGAAAAAAAAAAGAAAGAAAGAAAAGAAAGAAAAAGAAAGAAAGAAAGAAGTGTGTTGTGTAGTCTGAAAAGAAATGTGGTGAATAGAAAAAAAAAAAAGAAAGAAAGAAAGAAAGAAAGTGTGTTGTGTAGTCTGAAAAGAAAATGTGGTAAATAGAAAGAAAAAGAAAGAAAGAAAGAAAGAAAGAAAGTGTGTTGTGTAGTCTGAAAAGAAAATGTGGTGAATAGAAAGAAAAAAGAAAGAAAGAAAGAAAGAAAGTGTGTTGTGTAGTCTGAAAAGAAAATGTGGTGAATAGAAAGAAAGAAAGAAAGAAAGAAAGAAAGAAAGAAAAAAGAAAGAAAGAAAGAATATGTGTTGTGTTGTCTGAAAAGAAAATGTGGTGACTAGAAAGAAAAAAGAAAGAAAGAAAGTGTGTTGTGTAGTCTGAAAAGAAAATGTGGTGAATAGAAAGAAAGAAAGAAAGAAAAAAGAAAGAAAGAAAGAAAGAATGAAAGTGTGTTGTGTAGTCTGAAAAAAAATTGTGGTGAATAGAAAGAAAGAAAGAAAGAAAGAAAGAAAGAAAGAAAGAAAGTGTGTTGTGTAGTCTGAAAAGGAAATGTGGTGAATAGAAAGAAAGAAAGAAAGAAAGAAAGAAAGAAAGAAAGAAAGATAAGTATACGGACAATAAAGAAAGGAAGAAAGAAAAGAAGTGTGATGCCCAGGACGAAAAGAAAATATTGTGAATAGATTGGAAAGAAAGCCTTATTGGTCGGCTGAATACAAACAAAGACAAAGCGACATGCAGCTTGAAACAAATGTAAGAAATGATTACATGGATTACAACGGGAAAGAATGACATGAAAAAGAATTTTTTGTCATATCTTTATGTGGAGGCAGCAGCAAAATATAACAAGTGTCCAATCTTCATTAAGAATCAAATCTCTTATCCATTGTGCCAAACTTAAAAACGCGTTTCTGTTTACTGTCGACTTTCAAGCCATCGACTTCCAAGATTCTCAGCCATTGTGAATGAAGAGGATGCGACACAAACAGACGAATGATAACAAACGATAAACTCCGAAAAAACTCGGAAATATTTTTAAGTAGTGTCTGTTTCGTAGACACAGTCAAATATAAGGAAGTTTCGGCTTGAATTGGACGCATTGCTGTAATCGGACAATGTTAGGCATCACGGTGAAGATTAGGGATTATCAAGCGAACTCCGCAAATTATAATTAATGTATTCGATTTTCACTGGACGCTTCACTTTTTTGGTTTTGTGCCAGACTAGTCAAATGTTGGTAAATATTGAAAGCAATATAATCTTTCTTTATTATTGTAAAGATTACCCCCACCTTGGCTGCGAAATCGTCCACTCGGTGGCGTTGTTTCAGGACTATAAAAGAACGGTGTAATTCTTTCTCTTTCCGTTTGGTATACGAGATAACAACAGAATTATTCCCTCTCGGAGAGACATTCCTTGCGTAGCAGACTTCTTAATTTCAAATAAAGCACGTGGTCATGACACACATATATACACTGCGGCTAAACTTTCTCTTTTTTAACTATCTGTATAGGAGTAGCTAGAGTCGCCTATAGCCCGGTTCACAATCCTTCCGCGTCTATTGTACAGGAGTAAAGTTTTATTCCTTGTTTCTTGTTTAGGATTGGGTTTCTGGTACTTTCTAAAGTCTTCTCATCTTCATTTAATCTCAGTTACCCTTTGCGTCTTAGTGGCATTATTGCCTTGCTTGAGGTGAAATGATTAAATAAGAACGTAAGAATAATTTTCTTTCTCTTCCTTTGTGAGGTAGTTTATTCTATAAAAATATATCTATTTTCTACTCGCTGCTAGCATATTAACAATGTTATTCATCATTTAAATGTAGTTGCAGTGCCGACTACATAGATAGAACAACCCTAAGTTTAGATGCTAGAATACAGCGGCATATACGTAGAAAAATCAGGAATGGGACATTCCAATTAAAGGACGTTCTGAACAATACATATGGTTCCTCCATCACGGAGCATCTTATTAAAAACCCAAATTGTGCCGCTAACTTTAGCATTGACTCGTTTACCATCTTATGTCGTGGTCGCTCTATATTGCAGATAAAGGTGTTAGAAACAATTTATGTTCAGTCCAGACAGCCCTCCTTCTGTAAACAGAGGAAGTGTCTGTTAGGATTTAATGTGGCTTTAATTTAAATTGTATTCCGCCTTCATTAATATTACATATCGTTTTTATGTTTTATTTTCTTGCAATATATAATCTCTCGATTCAGCTCTGTTGAGTGACGGCGAAACCGGTCGGCTGTGTTTGTTTTATTTTTCACTTTTCTTTTTTAATCATGAAAAGTAAAATAAGTCTACCTTTTTTATTGGTATAATAAAATTCTGTACCCCGCAGAAAATTATAAAAAATATATCAATAAAATTCCTCCACGTTTTGAAATTCATTTCGTTTGAAAATGTTAAGTTGATATCTTCGTCTTTATCGTCACAGTTCTTGAACAATTCCATTCGTTACAAAACACGCTACATTATAATTGTTAATATAGTAGCAGTCTTTCATTTTTTTTTTTTTTTTTGCCTCTAATGTAATATGATGCTCAGTGAAAATTTGGTCTGATCAAATGTTGGGGAATTGTAGAAAAAAAGTAATTTGATCTTTTGGAAATGATTCTTTTATATTTCATCGGAAAACAAGATTTTGATTTGCTTTTTAGTTTTCAAACATTCTTTCATATTGCGTGCTTGAGCAAGCTATGAATTCACCTCTTCTCCCCCCCAGCTATAGGTTAATTAATAGGACTTGTATCAGTAAATCGGTATTATCTTCAAAACAACTCTTACAATCTAAAAATGTTTTCTGGCTTTAAATAACCAACAAAGGGTTGGTAAGCAGTAAAATAACAAATGAAACAACCAATCAATTAAGATTGCGTGTGTGCGTGCGTGCGCGCGCGCACGTGTGTGTGTGTGTGTGTGTGTAACACATTTTATTTTGCTGTTACTTCTGTACGTATGTGTTTTGGTTTGTGCGCTTGTGTGCGTGAGTATGTGTGTGTTATTCATTTTATTTTTCAGTTGCTTGAGTGTGTGCGATAGTATGTGCGAATTTATGTATTTCTGTCTCCGTGTGCGTGCGTGTGTGTCTGTGTGTGTATTCATTTTTTCCTGCGTACAATAGTGTGTGTTTTTGGCATCAGTGTGTGCGGGTGTGTGTGTGTGGCTTGTTTTATCTTTTTTCTACTACCTTAATGTGTGCGTATTTGTAATAGATTTATGTGTGAGAATGTTATTTCTTGGCGTGTCTATGTGTTTGTATATGCGTGTTTGTGTCACACGTTTCTTTTTTCGATTGCCTTAGTATACGTGTATTTCAATCTGTGTGTATGTTCATGTGTTAGTCATTTTAATTTTTTAGTTGCTTTCGTATGCGATATTGTGTGCGGATGTGTGTGTTACACGTTATATCTTTCGTTGATTTAGTGGACTATAGTGTGTGCGTATGTGTGAGTTTGTATCTGTGTGTGTTTGTGCACGCGTATATGCGTGTGTTAATCGTTTTATTTTTTCCGTTGCTATAGTAACCGAACACTACAGTTCTTTATCTTTCCGGTGAAATCGCCAATCTTAAGTAAATTTCCCCTCCCCTTTTCCTAACAGATTGCAAAAAGTAAAACACGCGGTTGCAGTCAGGCGACAACCTAAAACCAAAGATGCTGCTTCGTATCCAACGTCCCACAAGCATCTCCACCTCCCCACCCGCCACAAAAAAAAATGATAAATGCCAAAAAGAAAAAGAAAAAAAATTAGTTTCAATTTCACATCTTCTGTTATAAAAGGCAGATTGAATGGGAATCAATTTGAAATGAACGTTGCAAACTGGAATTTAGTTGGGCCGCGCGTGTTGAGAGAGAAATACCAATAAAAATTCCTTACATTTTTCTCGTGTTTTTAATGCGTCCATCACAATTATAAACATTTCACATTTCGTTTGAGGGTCTGGCCCGGAGATAAACCCTAGTGATCGCAACTTATAAAACTTGACATTTACTGACATTTGCTTCAATAATCACTCCTACAAGAAGGCAAACCATTATAGCAAAAACGAGAGCAAAAGCACACACGATCAGCAACAAAATGACCTATTTCTATATTGGTTTTAATAATAATAACGATTTTATATAAATTTTAAAATTTATCATGTACCTTCGTATCTAGATATCTATTCTTTAGCTATGCAAAATGATACTGCATTTTAAATCATTTTTATTACGAGATATTCGCATGCAAATCTCTAAATATATAAAGGGAAATAATTCTAGCACAAGGGAAATAACTCTTGTATCAGCAAAAACTTTCTTCTTCTTCTTCTTCTTCTTCTTCTTCTTCTTCTTCTTCTTCTTCTTCTCTATGCAGTGTTCCTCCAGAACGTAGGCAATCATGGCTCTCCGCAAATTCCTGTCCTTTGTAGCTCTTAATACATTTTGTGTTTTTATCTCCTAAACACTGTTCTAACGTCAAATAGAAATGTCAGCTTTCTCTTTCTGATGTCAAGTATAAATGACCTTTCTGTTTCCATTTTCTCTAAAACTTCGTCGTTGCTCACCTGTTCAGTGCATGGTATTCTCAGTATTCTTCTGTAGAGCCACATTTATGTTGTTTCAAGTCTCGTCTTTATTAATGAAGAGATCGTCCAAAATTCGTTGCCATAAAGGATGACCGATAGCTTATTATGTACCCAGATTAGTGCACCTAGCGTAGAATTAAATCTAAAGAGTTAAGGAACTTACACTTTTAATCCGACATTTTTATGACTATAAATAAAGTTTTATTATAGTGGATTCTCTGTATTTGAAACAGGTAGACCATTTTTATTTATTAAACAGCATGTATTAAGTCTATAGACCTGCGCATTCGAGAAATCATGATAAAGAAAAAGTCACTTACTTTATAGGGGGAAAACCGCCTTTTTTATCCGGTGTGCTTTACCGCTCGGCCACGAAAACATTACAGCAAGCAAGGTTCTATTTTCCTTTTTTAAGGAAAGCACATCGACTTCACCCACATTATGTTTTAGGAATATCTGCCATGTTCCGTATCCGAATCATAAACAAAACAATTTTTAAATATATGGATTTATATTTTTATTGACTGATTCTTTTAATACGGCTTATCAACAATTTTGCAGGTTATTTAAAGCGAGAAAATAATTTTAGATTGTATTAATTTTGCGGGGGGGGAGATAATAATGGGTTAGTGATACAAACCTTACTAGTTAACCCATAGATAAAGGAGAAGCAGTGGATTCATATCTTTCCCTTTTGCGCGTAATTGAATACAACAAACCCAACTGGAATCGGAACTCGGCTCAGCGATTAACAATTCCGCGATGTTATACATTAAACCACCCGCACATCCAAGCTGGTAGTCCCAATCAGTCACCCATCTAGATAAGACCAAGCTCGACGTTGCTTAACTTCAGTAATCTTACTGGAATCGGTGCTTCAACGTGATGAGGCCCGTAAGCCTTTATTTTTTATAATCCGACATTTTTTATTACATCGAACAATATCATAGCAGATACTCCGTATTTTAAATAAACGCCGCATTTTTAATCATTAAACAGCGTGTATTATGTCTATTGGCCTGCTCCCACTGGCTGACCAAAGGCAGAGTTATGAGTTCATATCACTCTGGGTGCCCCCTTCTTGTAGTTAATCTGAGATTGTGTTGTGATGTGTTATTATGCACGTTAGGATGACCTGAGAATTGATAAAATCAACGTTCGACATTCTAACATGCGAGTATAGACCAGTGATTAACCTCTAAATCTTACTCTATGGTAAAATAGCTAACATCTGAACTATTTATTTTTATGGACCGTGCCCTCTCAGGACGTGGGTGATCAAAAATATCCATACATCCTTCCCTTCGTAGCTCTAAGAAATATTTGTCCCCCCCCCGCCTCACTGTCCCTGTTCTTCCACCCATAATTACCGTCTTCCCTCGCTTTCAATATCGCTTGGCATTGTTAAAATCTCCAATACTCCCTTCCATATTATGCTTCCTAAAAATTTCGTCTTTTTCTGATTTCAAATCTGATTACCCCTTTTGTTTCCATTTTTTTAAAGGTTCCTCGTTGTCCCCATTGTATTCTCATCATCCTTCTGTATAACCACATCTCTTTTGCTTCGAGATTACTCTTCATCTGTGAGCAAACTGTACAATATTCACTCCCATATAGATTCAGCACACTTTTCTTTGTTTCTAATAAAATGTGTAGTGAGGACATAGAAGCGAACATTATATAGTATATATTGGTTTCATGCCTCGGTCTTCAAATCACGTGCCACTACTGTTTGGTCGGGATCCATATAGAGGCTAATATTGGTCTATGTGAAATGAGGCAGTGTGGGGGGGGACTAAACCTTCTTAGTTCTTTTGTTTAATGCTAATATTTTACGCAAGTTATAGTCCTGATCACGAGTTTATATTATTTATTTATTCCTTCAGGCTCAATTTTTGGTATTTGAAATAAAGTTAATTAGATTTATGTTAAGGCAGTACTAGTGTCTGGAGTCATGATGTGGTTTTAGGTAGCGTATTTAAGAATTTATATCGTATTAGAAACGTAATTATTGCTTTCCTCACTGAAAAAGGTTCTTCTTCTTTTGCTCTTTCCTGTTAATAATCATGTTACTCCACAACTTCCTGTCTTTTGTAGCCCTTAGTAAAATTTGTTTTTCTTCTGGGGGGTGCTATATCTCCTAATCCCTGTTCATTTACACAAAATCATAAGCTAAGCTATGCGCTGTCTCCCTCTGTTCTTCGTCCTGTGAGTATAACATTTTCCAAGCCGTCTTTCCTAATTAGGTATCCTAGAAATTTCAACTCTCTTTCTGGTGCTACTACTGATATCATTCTCAGCATATTGCATTCCTTGTTCCAGTGTCTTTAATGAACCCACACTGATCTTATCTTATTTTTGATCTAATTCTGTTGTGTTTTATATTCATTAAAATTTGGATGATGCACATTAGGCTGATTTTCCGATAAAGTTCACATTTGTTTGGTTTCTTAAACAGCGCTATACCAGCATATCACCACTGTTATCACACACACACACACATACACACATATATATATATATATATATATATATATATATATATATATATATATAATGAAAGTGGAGACCTTAGAAATCCATTTGGGCGATCAGGGGCTCATCTCTTCAGACGAAAATTTTACAAAAATAAATGAAGTTTAAATTTATCTAGACACAAGGAAATGAAAAAAAAAAAGAATGGAAGAGAGAGAAAAGGAATTTAAAAAAAAATAAGAGGGAAAGACAGAAATTTCAATATCAGGTTATTTAGTGGGGAGAGGCAGAGAGATAGACATGGGGAGGGAAAAGAAGAAAAAGAAAAGAAAAGTGTCGACGATTGAGCTACAATATAGTACCTCTTCTCCGGACATGACAAGTAAAAAATGAGTAATCATCTTCAAAAAAGATATATTGAGGTGTCTAGTCATTTCAAATAATAATAATAATAATAAAATATTAATATTAAAAAATTTACATCAAAATAAAGAAAAAACATCCATTAAAAAATATATATGTGTGTGTGTGTGTGTGAGTGTGTGTGTGTGTGTCTGAGTGTGTGTAATATTATTGTTGTTCCAACGACAGAAAAGTCTACGTTTTAAAGAGAGAAAAAGTCGCAAACGTTCTTGATTATAATGTGGATTTTTTTTTTCGGGTCGTGTTTCAGGCGAAGAATAGTTATTTCCACATATTATTTAAAGGAACGTTTTTTCTTCTTATGTTAAATCTTTTAATCATTGTCTTTTGTGTGTAGTAGTAGTAGTCATCTGAATCCATCTTGGACTGAAAAATGTTCCTTAGGTTGAGGGGTAATAAAACAATTAAATTTGGTCAGAAAAAAAGGAAAAAAGAGGAGGATGTCTTTGTTTTTCTCTTTTTATGTCCCCCTCTAAATTTTCGTAGTGTCTTCCTTCCTTCATTCTTGTGTATTGTGTGTGAGGGTGGGTGTTTTTGTACAGTATGTGTATATATATTCTTTCTCTCTATATATATATATATTATATATATATATATATATATATATATATATATATATATATATATATACACTTTGTATGGTGTGTAAGGTTTGTATGTATATGTGTATGTGTGCGTGTGTGTGTGTATACAGATATACTGGTAAAAGGGTATTGGTCTGGAAGTGTGTTCGAATTAAAGTCCCTGTAGTCAGCTCCTGTAAGACGTGCTGGGAGAACATATGGACCTACCAGAGAGTCACCTACAATTCCAAGCCTCACATTAATAGTAAACTGATGCTGGTGTCTAGCCTGTACTGTACTATGGGGATGCCGATCTGCCGTAAAATTGTTATTTCAAATGTTGCCTCATCCGTAAACAAGACTGAAGAGACAAACAACGGACCGGCAGTTTGCGGAATAAACCATCGACAAAAGTTCTCCCGTGGTGAGTGATCAGAGGGCGAAAGACCCTGTACACGTTACAAATGATACAGACACACGAGCTGCTCTTTGCGGTAATTTGAGATGTAAGACATGCTCGGGCCACTTGACGTGTGCAGATACATGGATCGTCTCCGACAGCCTGTAGAATGTGTTCCTCGTGGTTAAGCACACAAGCGGATCGCGATCTTTCTCGATCCATAGCTTGTAGCGCCACGGATCCTGTTTCAGCAATGCGACGATAAACAGAAGCGAAGGTTGGATGACTCGGCTGCCTTCCGTCAGGAAACGCAATTTGATACAGCAGGGTTGAATAAGACTCACGGAGTTTTCGTCGGTTGAAATAAATCTATATGAGGATTTTGGTGTGTAATACTATTTATTGACTTTGGTATAATAAATACGTTGAGCTCTTTTTATTGATCGGTTTTAATATTTTATATTACTAGGATCCACTTGGATTATATACCAACGGATTTATTACCTTTCCTGAAAAAAATTATTTCGGTTGAGCTCTCTGGGGAGAGAATGTGAATGTGAAAACAGTGACTATTACGGATAATAATGCAAGACTCTTCGGTAAAACGAATCGAGTCCTCTTAGTCACTGTGTGTTTATCTAAAAAAAATAAATGCGCTTAAATTCACCTTCATCCATGCCGTGCGCTATTGGCTTAGTAGTAGAATCTCCGACTGACGCCAATTTAGTCAAGTTTCAATCCTAGCTAGAGGTAACCGGATGTCTAGCCACACTGATGAGCTGTGATACAGCGAAGCAGTCTGTCTGTGGATAACAATATATATATATATATATATCTGCTAAAGAGAACGCAGGTTTGAATCCGAAATATATATATATATATGTGTGTGTGATTTTGACTATGAAGTTCCATGGTCTATTCATATCTATCTATCTATCTATCTATCCTTATCTATCTATCTATCCACGGTCTATTCATATCTATCTATCTATCTATCTATCTATCTATCTATCTATCCTTATCTATCTCTCTATCTATCCACGGTCTATTCATATCTATCTATCTATCTATCTATCTATCTATCTATCTATCTATCCACGGTCTATTCATATCTATCTATCTATCTATCTTTCTATCTATCTATCTATCCTTATCTATCTATCTATCTATCTATCCACGGTCTATTCATATCTATCTATCTATCTATCTATCTATCTATCTATCCACGGTCTATTCATATCCACGGTCTATCTATCTATCTATCTATCTATCTATCTATCCACGGTCTATTCATATCTATCTATCTATCAATCCTTATCTATCTATCTATCTATCTATCTATCTCAGTCTGTCAAGATCTATCTATCTTCAGATTATCGCAAAACAAACTACGTATTTATGAACAGATTTCGATTTGAAACCAATTTCCTATTTCTGGCACCAATTGGCTATATTTTTTCAACCTTTGTACTCTAAAGTAGGAATAGAGAATACTTATTAAGTGTTGTTGAGGTAATTGTGTAGATCTTACTGCCGCCAGGGGTCAGTGTTCAAACCCAGGTAGAAGTTCGTATGCTGAGTTTCAATGCAGTCTTTTTTTTTCTACCGATCAGATTTTAGTACAGCAAAATGTGCCTGTCTGCCCTTCCTTTGTTTCAAAGTGAAACAATAGGAAAAAGAGACGCGATTTGACACATTTGCTTTTTGGTGTTTATCGATATTGAAATGACACTTGGTTAGTATTAAGATGCTTTCTGGATATCAAATGAAATTATTTTTATAGTTTCCTTTCGTTCATTTGATAATTATTCTTAGTAACAATACTCGAGAAATTAGACGTCGGCTTTCAGAGGCCGACATCAACCCGCTACTAAAGATATCGAAAAAGAGCCAACTCTGCCTACGAAACAAATTTGAAAAAAATCTTGACAACGAAACTGAAGATAGATAGATAGATAGATATGAGTAAACAGATAGATAGATAGATAGATAGATAGATAGATAGATAGATAGATAGATATGTGTCCATGGGGAGAAAGAAAGCGATAAGGCGAGAACTTCATCGAGAAAATCGTGGCTTCTGAAACACAATGCAGATAAAAGTGCTTTCTTGTCAATCCTATAAATCTCACCATGACAATAATCCGATGTTATGGTTGCAAATCCAAGTCGGTTTATCGGTTTGGCCGGATTAAAAGATTCCAGAGGTTACGATCATTCAGCACAACACTTACACATATACCATGTCCTTTCAGTAGTATAGACTCATAGAAGCACAACACTAAATGTGAATAAAGCGTTTTCTTTAAATGGTGGTCAGGCGTTTGAGCTACAGGTCTTGTACACTAGAAAGGGATTGCCGGCATCACAATAAATATGGAGAAAACGTTTTGATTAAATATTAGTCGGATTAAAAGAAAGTTTGACTACAAGAGCTGTAACCGTAAAAGTGTTTCATACCAAGACGAAAAGTAAATACAGTTGAATCCCTCATATCCGGAATCACCCATATCAGGAATCTCTCATATTCGGAGTGCCTCATAATTGCTGATGCTTATTTTCCTCTAATGGCTTGTATTGGTTCAAAAGATGATGGGAATAAGAGGAAAGGATGACAACGAGACACATCTACAACAAGATAGCAACGAGATGCATAATTGTGATGAAACATGCACTGAAAATGAAAAAGCTATTGAAAAGGTTGTCAGTTTTATGGAAAGAAACCCAGCATTCAGCTATGACGATTGCAATAACGCACGCAGATGAATTATATATATATATATATATATATATATATATATATATATATATATATATATATATATATATATATATATATATAATTCATCTGATGATTTCTCTGTCTGGAACGTTAGCGAACAGATTTTCAACGTCAAATGATGCTATGGTTTAATTAAATCTGTTTGCTAACGTTCCAGTTAGGGAAACCATTGATATTATTATAAAAAATTATATATAATAATTCATCTCTCTCCCCATTAAAAATTAAACCTAAAATATGAAGAAAAATACTTTTAACCCGTACCACTGAAGTCCCATTTTATGATCATAGAAATAGCGTATATGTGCAACGTGATTAAAAATAAGCAGACATAATGTCTATGATTTATTTAATCAGACATGTCTAAAAGAGAATTTGCTACCTAAATACACAAATTTTAAATATATAAATGTAACGTCATCTTCTGTTTGTTTTTTAATCTTATTCCTTTATTGTCCTTTCACCTCATTAAAGTTTTTTTAGTTTCTTATACTCTCAGTAATCCTTTATGTCTTAGTAGTTTTATGCCCTTACTTGGTGTTATATAGGAATAAAGTGTCGCTGCCGACACTTGAGTTTGATCATAGATCGACAGTGAGCAAACACAGGCGATCCCATTATTGAATTAAGTGGATCACGTGACCATAGAGGAAACACATATGAAGGAAGACGCGTGACGTCTAGATTGATCCCTATTTCTACTCTATCCTCTATTACTATACGGACCGCTATTCTCTACTCTATTCACTATACTATTTCTCTATTCGGATCACTATACGGTGGTTACTATTCGAGCGAGTATTATCGAGCAAGTGATATCAGTGCGAGTGCTATTCGAAGGCGTCTGATACCAGCATTGTTCAACAGCGTACTATAAGTTGTATCTGCGATTACAAGGTCTCTACTCCAATGTGCATTACAAAAGTGATAACGAGTATTCTCTGACATTACTAGAGTAGCAACGAGTGTTCGTTTGAGTCACAAAACTTGGGTTGAAATGATTTTAAAAATGTTTGTCTAGATATGTTTGTTTCTGTGCATTTCTTCCCAGAACAAAAAACTATTTTTCTTGAATATTTTTATTATGCTATCGTTTCAACTTATTGAAATAAATATGGTTTTAGTTTAAAAAAAAAAACAAGCAATCCAATTAATCCATTGATAGCCTCACAAAATATAGAGAAGTGGTCGTTCTAAGCTGAATAATAAAACTAGCAACGTTTCGTACATAAAAATATATAAGAACGAATAAAGCTATAATAATGGCTTTATATAGAAATCCATGTATGTAGGTTCAGAGAAATTAACGTTCGTTATAATATTGGTATTCCATGACGAAATTCAAGAAGAATTTATTCAGTTTTCGATACCAATCTCTATAATCTACGACAGTTTATGATAATCTCTGGCTCTTTAAATCTTTTCGCGAAGAAGAATGATTCTGTGTTTTCTCGATTTGGACGCCGCCATATTGGCTGTTATGACGGGAAAGTTGATTCAAAATGTGATAAGTGAAGCTGTCTGTGTTGACCGTTCTTAACTGCTACTTATTTCCAGAATCTACTTACTTTCTAAACTGCTTTATTAATATCCAAATTTATAAAATTAGCCATTTCCTGCCATGGACATAATTATTACTATTCTTATTATTATGATTCTAATTGTCTTCCTGGTTGCCAAGCGTGAAATACTAACAGAACGCTTTTTTTCCAACAACATTGTCACAAATTATGTTAATATCCATTTGTTATTGTAATTACTTTTATTAGGATATTTACTGACCTTAGTCTTGCACTTATGAGAAGTTTTGAGAAGCTACTCAGAATTTAAAGCCAATTGGGTAAAAAAATAATAACGTACAATTGATAAAACTGAATTAGAAAGTTCTTCAGTAGAAACAACAGAAAATTATCGACAATCATTTATTTTTTAATTTTGAAGAATTTTCTAACAAAATTCTCTTTTACCTTGACCAGTGTGTCAATAGTGAAAATAAAAAAGAAAATTTATATAAGCAAAAAACAACTGCTTCCCGCAGCGGATATATGGGTGGTGTAATGGATACCGACTAGGGATAAGAAATAGGAGAGACGAGTTCAATTCCCAGTCGAGTTTACTAGATTTAGTTATGGGCAAGTATCCTGGAGAGATCTCTTCTCTCTCTCTCTCTCTCCAGCTATAGGTTAAATAGTAGGAAATATATCCAGAAAAATATTTCATTCGGAAAGAAATATTTTTATATTCCAAAATGTGTTTTAAATGGCTTTAAATAACCATAAAGGATTAATAAATCATTAAAAAAAACAGATTATTGAATCTGGTCAAAGTATTTGGCTGGTATGGGAGAAATTAAGAAAAGTAATGAAATTCTCCTGATGCTCAACAATTTTAAAATGTCACTACCGCGCAGTGGTTACGTAACTGATACCAACTTGAAGAATAAAATCAGTGGAGCAAGTTCGAAACCGAAGATAGTTTTTATCGATTTTAGCACTAATGTTCGTTGACAAGTCTGAATTCAACTTCTCTATATTCTGTCCTACTGCCAGCCATCTTGGTAATGGTTTGTTACTGGTACTCCAGAGTGTTAAACAAGGAAATCTTTTATTCCTCGCATTTTTCGCAAATATTAGCGCGCCCGGACTACAGCCCAGTCGACTCGGCGCTTGCCACCGACGACCGGCCGTTTCATGTTGCCGCTTTCTCCGCCAACCACGGAGCCACTTTTAGTCGAGCGAAGAAGTCTGTCTTTCTTCGGTGTAGGTCTTAGGCCGTATACTGCCGGCAGTGATTAAACGACCCAACTCTACCGAATCGCATCGCAAGTCAAATCCGGTAGAGTATTACTGAATGAAGTGTGATATGAACGTAAGAAGAGAAAGAAGGAAATGCGAGATAATTATCGACTGGCCCTAGAAGTGGTTACTATTCTAGTGTTTGGGGAAGCATCCACACGGGAGCCTGTTCCACAAAGCAGCTGTTCTTGATAAGAATTTTTCTGAGTGGAACTTCCATTTACCAAAGAAAGACGTAGGGTATTATAGTGATTCAACCCTGTCGATTTAGGAAGACGAGTCTTGGCAGTTAACGTATGAGCTGGTGGCATTAAAAAATGGACTCATTTGAACATTTGTCATGGAAGTAGCGATAATCTTGCAACTTTCAGTCTAGGGGGAAAGGAACTGTAGGCTGGAAAATAACAGTGCTACGTAAACGAAATTGAATTCTGTCTGAAAAGTGAGGATCAGGCAGCTGAAACCCAAATGTCATATATATTCCATTTTTGGTTTGAACAGACTCTTGTCAAGATAAAGCAAGATTTTATCGAAACTAACAATTTTATTTTGCTATTTTTGCATAAATATGCAAGTCAAAAGTAATTATCAGTTACGTGACACGAAATCCAGCTAAAGCATTAATATTTTCCCAATATAAAAGGAAGAAAGTAACTCAGAAAAACATCATCATTAGATAATTGATTGAAGTTTAATAAAGAAAGACACGTGCTTTTGTTCAACTTTCGATGTTCATTCACTACTTCTTCACGTCATGGTGTTTGAAAATGACACGCGTTGCTTAGGGATAAAAGTATTTAAACACAAATAAATTAACTAAAGAACAATAGTACCATATAAAATAAAGCGTGAATAATTTGAAGGTGGAGATAGCAACGCGGAAAGATGGCGGTCGTGACAAGAGCAGAAAGTGATTTTTTTCCTCATAACCTGACATTTTTTTTTTTTTTTTTTTTGTTAAACATATCACCCTAAGCAAGGCGAGAGTGCCACAAGCACGCTATGGGTTACAGAGAGTGAAAGCAAGAGTAAAGAGGGAGGTTTGAGGAAAGGATAAAGAGAAGGGGGGCGATCAAGAAGATCGAGGCATCAGAAGATGTCGATTGACATTACATTTGAATATTTGAAGATTATAGCTATCAGAGAAGCAAGTAAGAGGAAGGGAGTTCCACTGTCGGGAAGTGCGAGATAAAAAAGCTTTTGGAGTAGAAGAGGCAGTTACATTTAACCCTTTCGATAGTGAAAAAGCGGGACCGAGATATCAACCTAGTAGCAGGCTTAAATTCATGCAGTTTGGGAACCAGCGAAAGTAGCTCGTCACATCAGTTGCCATGAAAATACTTGTAGAAAAGATAGAGGGAATCCACAGCACGTTTCGAAAGCAAAGTATTTGAACCTATGATTTAGCCAGTGCTACTGCGGGTTGAAATTTATAAAATCTTACTATTAAAGCAATCTATTAGCAAAGTATGTTTCACAACTTCACTAACTCTTATTGCTCCTTCTATTACTGACAGAGGCGTCCTTCCTCACCGTTTATTTAAAGAAGTGTGGAATGTCAACATCTTGATTTTGTCATTAATTTCTCTTCTCAAGCCCAGTAGATGTTATCACTCTTTCCAGTATTGATGCAGGTTTCCTTCCTAACCTTTTATTTAAAGTAGTGTGGAATGTCAACATCTTCATTATGTCATTATTTTTTCTTCGTTTTATATGTGATATGTATTTACACTATTTACATTGTTCGGACTGTTATCCTCATCTTTATTGCCATATTCACGACGATTCGGCCGTTGTACGCTCCGATCTTCTTTAGGTGATATTTTATCTACATGTTCTAATTCCACGTGTCATGCCTTTGGATATGGTGATATTGATGAGGACAACAGTCCGATGAATGTAAATAGTGTAAATAGATACAATACCTCATCTCAGAAATACAGACAGATGTGATATCTGTTTTTATGTCATACACGTTCAGATTGCCGGTGATAATCGCACTCCATAGCTTCATTTTCTTTCGGGAAGATATAAAGAACCAATTTGGTGAAAAAGTCTTGGAGAATGTGGATCACTTTCCTTAGGAATAAAGTGTCGCTGTCCACACTTGAGTTTGAACATAGATCGCCAGTGAACAAACACAGGCGATCCCATTATTAAATTAAGTAGACCACATGACCATAGAGGAAACGCATAAGTAGGAAGTCGCGTGACGTCTAGATTGATCGCTATCTCTAGTCTATCCTCTCAGTCATCGAGTCAGTTATGTGCCATGCGTGTTACACGCTTAGGCGTTCATGTATCTTTCGATACATGACTGACGAGACAGATTTTTTCCCGCAGTAGGTTACCATTTCTTTCTGCGCTAAACCAGTTGCCATCCAAGGCAACCCGATCTGTCCTGCTATTTACCCACAGATGCGGGGAGAAGAAGAGAATACCCAAGCACGTAAGTGAATCTAATGGATTCGACTGAAATTCGAACTCGGCTCTCCGAGCCGCTATCCATTACTCCACCGTGCCTCCTCTATACTATACGTATCTAATTTCTGTTCTATCCTCTATTACTATATGGACCGCTATTCTCTACTCTATTCACTATACTATTTCTCTATTCAGATCAATACGGTGGTTACTATTTGAGTACGTACTATTAGTGCGAGATTATTCGAAGGCGTTTGAAGTCAACAGCGTTACTATAGTTGTAATCTGCGATTACAATGTCTCTACTACAACGAGAAATACGAAAGTGACAACAAGTATTCATTGGCATTACGAGTGGCAACGAGTGTCTCGTTGACATAACAAAACTTCTAGCATTGACCTACAGGATGAGATACAACACCGTTTCAAATGTGCAGGATCAGTTTTTGATCGCCTTCAAGTTTTCCAAGATGGTGACATCGAACAGACACCAAAATTTTAATCTACAAATCAGTAGTGATTTCAATTCTTCTGTATGCCTCTGAGACGTGGACAACTTATCGACGACATATGAAATTTCTAGAAAATTTTCACCCGTGTTGTCTTCTCTGGAAAAACATAAGAACTAAGGACTGCGCACTGGATCAAGTTAAATTTCCCAGCATTTGAAGCCGTAGTCATAAAAAAAATCAACTTCGATGGAGTGGACATCTAGTGCAAATGAATGACAGCCGCTTCCCAAAGCAAATCTTTTACTCCCAACTCAAAGGAGATAATCGGAAAAGAGGAGACGAAAAGAAGAGTTTCAAGGACGTTCTAAAGCAAAACATGAATAAATGTAACATCGACAACAACAGATGGGAATCCAGTGCAATGGACAGGAATCTCCGGAGATTCATTATCAGAGGCGGAACGACCATTTTTGAATCCAAACGATCAGCCAAACTAGAGGGAAAAAAAGACTTTAAAAAGAATGTCGAACAAAGTCTAATCCACCATCCAGAACAATCTGTCCTCGGAAGGACCTTTCAAACAGAAATCGGCCTCATCAGCCATCTCAGAATCGACAAACCAACTGGCTGAGGCAAACAAATCAAGATCATCGAGGGATAGTCACAGACGACTGCTTGAGAAAACTAGTGGAGTGAATTACGATTGCCTTTTCTAAGGGTTTCAATTCAGAGTTGATCTCCTAGATTATTTGCCACTCATAACTGAAAAGCCCAGTTTAAGTTCCAGTTTAACCCATAGTTAGCGAAGCGGGCGATAATAAGTTAGACCTATCGCGAAGCATTGGGGCAAATTAATTGACAGGATAGTTTGAAATTTGAACTTGTCACTGATTCCGTATTCAGAAATAATGATCGTTACTCTACCAGCGCATCATTTGTAGCATTAGTCATTATCAAATCCTAGACTTTAATGTTTGGAAACAAAATTTGAATGCCGACAATATGGTGCATGTATGTTTCATATGCGTCCGTGCATTGAATAATGCTGTCAAATCTGGTCTCGTGCTTCTGATATGTATCTATAGATTTTTGACAATACCCAAAGAAGTATCCGCAATGTTGTCATTCCCAACCTAGCATCTCGGTTTCAATTACTTTGCCACCGCCGTAACGTACTTTATCTATAAATACGTTCAATGTAATCGATCTGATGAACTTTCTTCTTTGGTACCTCGATTCACGAATTTAAGCGCAGTACTAGATTGACATCATTTTACTCCTAAATTTGATAGATGTAACCATAAGCTCTATGCTAATAGATTTGATCTCTCGCACTTCTCGTTCCTGTTTCTTGCCTTCCTGTCAACTACAATCTCCAAAAATTTAAATAAAACTGTGATCGTCATTTTCTGTCTCCTGGTCTTTTCAGTTCCTCTCTTCTCAATAATGTTTTCTCGGTTTTATACCTTCTCGTTAACTCCTTGTGTCTTAGTGGCTTTATTGCCTTATTTGGGGTGAAATGTTTAAAAAAATGTTTGTATATGTATGTGGATTTCTGTATATTTACTGCCAGAAAGATAGAAAATATGACAAATGATAACAAAGTCTTTGATCGTAGGATTTGCGGCCAAATTCACAAACAGGAAAAGATGTCAAGATGTGTCGCAGATTTGAGTTTTTGATTCCATAATATAGAGCTTCTCGATCTCTTTCTTCTCGTATACCTTTTGGCAATGCCCGATTGCGAGAAGACGCTTCATGTTGTTGTACTCAGAATCAAGTACGGCAGACGCTCGGGTTGGACGTTGGTTGGATGTGGCACAGGGTGATATACAGAAAGCAAATTAGCTGGAAAGAACTGAAATTCAACGGACTTCTAATCCTTAAAATGGACGAGCGGTCGTGTACGTAAAAGACTTGGTCGCATATCCTTTGAACTTATCTTGCATTTCTGCTAGGCGTACGCATACCATGCTATGAGAACCCCCTCTCTAAAAAATTAGCAAACAGAGTACTCGCTTCCTCGCGTTGAAACTTGCACTAAGTCAGAAACCCTTATCACTCTTTGAATAAATAATAAAATCTAAAACATTGATCGAAATCAAATCAAGGAAGTAATTTTCATATTTCTATGATTTTGTTTACCAAAAATCTCACGAGGATTTAAATAAACTTTCACAATATATGATCAATTTGAATGACTTTGTGTTTCAAATAGTTACGCATTCGTCCATATAAGGCTGAGAACCAGTATATCATAAACGTCATTATAACACGTGGGCGATTGAGAGCAGAGTACGTAAACATTTCATTTATATGTAACTATAAATATGTGGACTTAATATTGAAAGCGTTAACCAATGCAGTAAACTAAAAAAAAAGAGAGAAAATGACTCTATTCGAGACGTAGCATCTTTCTCTGGGGACGGAGATGGTCACTTGAAATGGGGTTCATGTTCATCTGAAGAAAAACGTTTATCCTCAGTTCGACCGCCCAAAATCAACGAAATTTTGAATAAGGCAAGAATTCTCAACCAAAAGAACAGTCTCCTAAGACGATCACCGGCCAATGAAAATAAAGAATTATGAAAATATATTGAACATTACGAATCCAGCTTTACGAGACAAGCAGACGTTCCCCACAAATACGCTTGACAGGACACAATCTTCCAGCAGAAATTCTTTCTTTTTAAATATCTATTGCATGTTAGATTTTTTAAATTGACATGCGTTTCAAGACGTTGGCGATCATGGTTCTCCACGAAGTCCTTTTTTATTATTTTTGAATTATCATGATTTCTTAGGGGAAATAGTAGAGTGATTTTCTGTGATTTTGAATTTAGCTTTCTATCCTTTAAACTGATTGTCACCCAAGGCTAGAGAGCCCAATCTACCCTGCTATTTAACTTCTGAATGGAAAGAGAAAATATGGATTTGTGCCTTTGCCAAGGTTATTTGTGCGAAACTGAACGCAACTGACTAATCTGGATCTTGAACTCGGTTCGCCGATTCCGCATTCTAAACAGACAACCGACAATATAAGTACATCCTAATTTGCTTTTTTGTTTTTAATTTTTTTTTTTTTTTTTTTTTTTGGTTTGTTTGTTTTTGTTTTGTTTGTTTTTTTACCTAGACTCTTCCCTGGGTATGATGAAAAACTGTATCCGGCAGCAAGAGAGATTGGATGATTTGAGTAACGTGGAAAGACCTCTTAATTGTTGTTGATCCTAGGTCTACCCTGACCCTGCGGTGGTAGCACCAGTTAGGGTCCCAGCTATGGAAAAATACTGAACCTCCAAACAAAAATGAACTGCACATTTTATAATAAAATGACCAACAATACATTTTTATAGCAAGATGATGATCAAGGCAACACTAAATTATAAAAATACATTTTATAGTAAATTACCAACAATATATTTTATGATCTACAAACTATATCGAAAAAAAACACACCTTTACTCTGGAAGTATAAAATTATGCAAAAAAATATTCGTAGTTGAAAGCATAAAATTACGTACAAAATATTTAGATTTCGGTATTAAATAATCCATAGAGATGTTGATATGCCGCCAAACAAAATCAAACAGCCAAACAACCAACATGAAAGAACTCTTTCATAACCTTAGTCCATATAATATCCTACAATTTCTTAAATCAAACTGTATTCCAAAATATAACTTCAAGAAAACTACAGAATAAAAACACACATATCACCGCCTGTAGTAATCATGTCCAAACAAACATGTATATGCATAAAATCTGAGTATCATCTACCATGTATTCAATTGTGAAAGCAGAATAACGTATATCATATTTTTATTACTTCAAAATTCCCAAAAAATTAAATTTTGGCATTAAATGACCTATAAGGCCGTTAAACAATCATTTTACCCGGACTAAGGCAACGACTACCCACGTAGAATTGATGATGTTCATAATGGTACGTTTAATACTAATCGTTGTAAAATTCATCATCATCAGCATCATCAACATCATCAGTTCCATGGTCAAGTGTGGTCGTAGGGTTGCTGCGCAGCTGAGTACCTGACAAGGTTCCCGTCATATACCTAGAAAAGCCGGAAAGGCATTCACTCATACGTTGGGTTTCTTGACCAAGTAGACCTGGCAGAGCCTATCACCGTTCCAGGTCAAACGACAGCCGATGTCCCCCAACTTGAAAGCTCGCCTTGGTCACGGTCGTTGATTCCGTCCGGAGAACTCTCCTGACTGCTTGTTGACTCCAGTCTAGGAATTACTCCGCCCAACGCTACCATGTTATCACCGCACGCTCTGCATCCATAGCTATGGAGCCTAGTATACCCCACGGTGCTAGGTATCCGTCGATCCCCAGAAGATTCATCCGCCTCTTGACAGGTGTTGTTTTTAATCTTGCTAGGTTTCTAACCACCCTCACCACCTGAAAAGCTTGGTAGGGAAACCGATTTAGTCGCCGATGACCTGACTATCCAACAGGTAGTACTAGTTTATCTGGCTCCTATAATACTGGTGGAGAACTACCGGTATTCTGTAGCCTAGTAAAATTAACGTCAAATCAAAATAATAGCAATTTTAAAAAAATGATAGTCGCGCGTTTCAATTTTCTAGTTTTAGATTATTATTATTATTATTATTTTAAAAACAAGTAAGTTTATTGGTCTTTGTAGTTTTATAAGTAGTAGTAATCGTTTAAGAATAGTTACTTCTAAATAACAATAATTACTTCATGCGGCTTTCAGGTTACAAGAATATTTGGAAATACGATTAATCGGATAAAATCAGACAAAAATGTAATTTTACTATAACCCTACAGATGCTTATATTGAGTGCACGCATGCGCACAACGTCCACTTGGGAAGCAGGACTTAATTTATAAGAACTAATTTACGTGACTTTCTCTAATCAAATCAAAACCATCGTGAGTCATTTTAAGATGCGACAGAAAAATTAACTGACAATATTGGTTTCTTTATAATTGTCCTTGTTTTCTTTATACTTCTTTTTTCGCTTCTTTTATTTTTTTCTGTCACCATGTTTCTTTATCCTCCTCCCTCCTTCTTTCCAGTTCTTCTTTTCTTTTCTTCCTTTCTTTCTCTTAATATTTTTCTTTCTTTCTTGGTGTGGTTCTCTTCTCATCTTCTTTTACTACACTTTTTAATTACTTCTTTTCCTTTATGTGGTTCTTTTCTTCCTTTCTTTCTCCTCTTCCTCTTCTTCCTCTTCTGCTTCTTCTCTTTGTTTCTTTTTAGTATTCTTTTCCACTGTCTCTCTTCCTTTTTTCAATCTTTTTTTTTCTCTCGTTTTCTTTTTCCAGTTGTCTCTTCTTTTTATTCTTCTTCGCTTTCTGTCTTTCTTTCTTTTTTTTTCCTTTTTCCTTTTCTTTAGATCTTTCCGGGCAGATTAAATAATTTTAATTTGATTCATTAATCGCAATAAATTACCCCACCACCACCACCACCACACTTCCAATTCCACACCCTCTTCTCCAACTCTCTGATGATTTCTGAAACAGTCGCCAGGTGGCTTAAATCGCATAGCACTCAATAAGCCATCGTAATACTATTATATAGATACCCAAGCGATTAGTAGTGTTCGCTGTTGTATTTATAACACGTATGTGTTCGTCTGAGGATGAGATTTTAAATCATTACGTTAGCCAATCGAATTGAAACGAAACGAAATCTCTCCCAGACCAGCTATCCTGATTTCTGTATTTATTATTACACTTGAGGACCGTCAGCTAAGGTAGGCCTATTGTATGATTAGCAATTATAAATATATAATTAGATATTAAAGTTTAGTCCCGAAAGAGTCAAAAACTGTGTAGTGGCCTTTCTTGGTCTCTTTGTCTTCAGTTTTTCATTAATGATGCCAAGAATAACCGATGAGAGGGAAGAGTTTAAAAAACGAAATATCCCAGGCGGTAAAGAAACGAAATTTAAAGGTAACAGGTTACGTTCATTAATGTTTATCATGGAAAGATTCAAACCCATTCTTCCCTGCAATAAAATAAATTTAGATACATTTGTTCAATTATGCTCAATGGAATGGTTCTTTCTCTATTTTTTAAAGAGACTTGAAAATTAGAATCATCTCTCAAAAGCGATCTGTGTCACGGAAGATTTAATCAAAAGAGTAAATGAACAAGAGATTTATTCCTGTGTGTGTAACGAATCAAATTTTAACAGTAAAGAATTGTATTATAAATACGTCTTGATGAAGTTTTCTGAAACTATTTGAATCTATTATGGAAACTCTATGCATTTTCTTAATGCTTTATGGAGAATGTGTTTAACAAGAATCAAGTCTAAAATCTAGCGAAATTCAGGTTGGTACAGATATTAATTCCTCTTTTCTTATTTTACCACAAATAAGACAATAAAGCCACTAAGACGCAAGGAGGTTACCGAGTGTTTGAGAATATGAGGAAATAACATTATTAAAGAGAGAGAGAACGTAAACGAACAGGAATTAAGAAGAAAGAAGATAACGATTGACATTGCATTTAAATTTTTGAAGATCAAAGTTGACTGAAAAGCAAGCAGATGGAAGAGAGTTTCACAAGTGAGAAGTGCGAGAGAGAAGAAACTGTTAGCATAGAACTTACGGCTACCTCTAGTCATTTCAACAGTAAAATGATTAAACCTATCTAAAAAAAATGGTTGGCCCCTCGCATCCTCTATATGACCGAGTGGTTAGAATGTATGCTTTCTGACTATGAAACGCAGGTTCGAATTTCACCATGGTCGATTTGTCAGGAATGTAACTTCTAGAAGTTATTGGTATGGGGGAGGCGATCCTGGCGATCCTAGCATGTGGCGCCTTTCGAAACCATACTACGGGTTGACCCAAGCGAATGAGTGAAAGTGGATAGACGAAACTCTTTGGCAACAGGACGTAACAAGCCATCGTGGCCGAGGGTTTGAGTGTGATGGCCTTGTTCAGACTGTTGACCACGTTAGATAACGCGCTTTCTCGCAGAAACTGTAATTAAGGTCCGCTCAGTGGAGTTGCAATATAAAGCACATGTGGGGTGTGTGGGTGTTGGACAAACACAAATGTGCCTGAGCAGACGTCTTCAATAGGGATTAAGTAACCACCAATCGAGTAGTGCGCTAAAATTCATAAAGTCTACGTACCATAGACTTTATGAATTCTTAAAAAACTATTTTACCATTAAAACATAATGAAACTCATTAATCTGTTCACATCAGAATTTTAAGTGTGGGTTTTGTTTAAATAATGAAAAAAATATATTTTCTCAGTTCCAACGAATAAAAATTCCTCTATGATTCCTGATTTGAAAATTATTCAATGTGTTGTGCCAAAATGTCATTATTACAAGACCTAATTTAACTTTTGTTTTAAATTCTTATTTCGAAAATAAGCAGAGATCATATTCTCTTTCATGTCTTTCTTTATTTGTCCCCAGGACTGTAAAAGTGCGAAAATGGTCATAAATTGAGTGAAGACGCCTTTCGCTCCCAGATTCTTTTCGCTTCAGTAGAGTGAGACTAGCTATCAGGTGTTGATGGGTAGTCGGCTTACCTATTAACATCTCCTCTCTTTATCTCTCTCACCCCTTCATTTCATCCGAGGGATGATGCCTATTATATGCCTCACCCTGAAAGTAAAAAGAAAGCTAGAAAAAATTTTCTGTCAATCACTCAGTCTGTGATGCGTTGGGTTCCCCATTATGGGATTACCGATAGATCACTGTAGGCCAGAGTAGACACACAATTCAACAGACATACGTAGTTCCGTATCTAATAAGTAATTAATTTTGGGTGACGTTTTTAGTTGTATTACGCAAAATGAAGTTGTCTGGCGTATAAATCGTTTATAGTCGGCACTTTGTAACAGATTTTTTAAACGGAATACATTAGAGACTATTGCTGGGATGGACTTTGTTTTGTTTTGATTGTTTTATTATTTCACCTGGAGCAAGCAAAGCGATGAACCCAGGAAAAAGCAAAGGGTTACTAAGAGTGAAAAAAAAGCTGAGGAAACGTTGAGGCAAGAGAAGACATTAAAAGATTGTTATTCAAGGGGGGCTGAAGATGATAATTGACTTTGCATTTAAATTTTCGATCGTAATTCACAAGAGAGCAAGAAGACGGAAGAGAAATGTGAAAGAAGAAAACTATTAGTACGTGCTTAATAATGACAAAATTAAAATGATAAGACCGATCTGCCAATCTAGTACTGCACTCCATCAGAACAATTACCATGAAAGTATTTATGGAAAAGCCACAGAGAAGCTACGTTACGGCGGTGGGAAAGGGACTGAAACTAAGACGCCAGACCAGAACAAATGACATTGATAGATTCTTCTTTGGATTCTGTCAAAAATCTAGTCACATATCAGAAACGCCCAGACCAGATGTGAGCAGCAATGTTCGATGTACGGACAAATTGTAATCTCATAAATATGCAAGATGTATCATGGCGAGAACCTTTATCTAGCTCGACATTCCACTTTATATCATTGGAAAACGTTAGACAGAAAAGCTGCAACGAGTTAAGTTACTCTCTTAAAGGTTAGCATCAGCCATGCTGATGGAAGGCAACACAGATTTAGTTATACGATCAAAGGACAGAGCATTTTCGTTAACAAGATTATATGAGGCGTCTTTACACCTCTTGATATTGGAGTCAGATGCTTTTCTGAAAAATAATAATCGAAATACGTGTATTTATCATATTTAAATGTATAATCATGATGAATACCTGGCCGAGTGGTTAGAACCTTCGCATTCTGACCATAAGACTCGGGTTAGAATCTCACTATGGTCGATTTAAGGAGACTTCCTGATGTGGTGGGACTGGAAGGGTCGATCCTAGCGTGTAGCCTCTTTGAAAAGTATCTGAAAACCATAAGTTGACCCAAGCCTTGTGAGCGAAATTGGGGAGACTGAACCTTTGGGTGCCGTCGATAGTTGTGCTAGCACGAAGTCACAAGTCATCGTGGCCGATGGCTTCAGTGTAATGGCCTTGTTGATCATGCTAGATAACACGCTCTTTCACAGAAACTCTAACTAAGGTCTAACTGTGGTCTAAGTATAAACCACAGATGTGTTCCTTGTTTAATAAACAGAAAATCGCCTGAATAATCGTCTGCAATAGGGATGTTCTAGCCGCCCTAGTAGACGGGTATCGTCGAATACGAGTGGCCAGCTATACAATGTATAATCATATCTGAGAATTTTGTCAGGAGATGCGTATAAATTTGTATCTTTCCAGGCTATATGATTTTCTGTATTGTTTGAGTCGGTGAAGAAAAATTAACCGAATTCGGTTGTGACATTCTTTCTAGTCGGCCTCTTTTCCCTGTTGTTAATTTGAAACTGTCTCATTATATATTTATTGAAAAAGAAAAGACGACTTGTTTTGTGTGTATATCACAACCCGTGTGTCTGTCATGTTTACTTCTTAATGAATTTACAAGAATGATGTTTGAAACAATCGTCTTTGTTAATAATTTCTAGGATACGACCGTGGCTAGTATTTTTAACACTGTCACGAATGTATCTGCTCGATACTATAAAACACTGTTGATCCCATCTGAGTCTTCTGTCAAATAATCTTCCTATAGCCAATCTATAATGGATAGATGATCATTTTGTGGCTATTCAATTTGATTATTCCAAAATATATGTGATTTCAAAAATAAAATGCTTTGACACCAGAAAAGAAATACTCAACAACTGTCTAGATTTCTGGAATCAGAAATTATCTTTATTTACACTATTTACATTGATTGTCCTCATTTTTGTTGTTATCGCAACGCTTCGGCCGTTATGTTCTCCGACCTTCATCAAGTGTATATCGATCAGGGTAACCTACAGGTAATTCTGAACTGGTAGGTTATGCATTGTTACCTCTGTCCCTCTTGTTACCTCTGTCCTTCTTCCATTCAAGAAGTCCTGTGGGTATCATTTTTTCCATACCCTTTTTCCTCGTCATATGCCCTATAAATGTCAAATGTCTCTTCTTGATGTTAAGTTTAAGTGTCCTTTTCGTTTTCATTTTCTCTAAAACTTTGTCGTTGCTCACATGTTCGGTTCATGTTATTCTCATCATCCATCTGTACCACGTTTCTGTTGTTTCGTCTGTTAGTAGATTGCCCAGTATTCACTGTCATATACGAAGATTAATATTATGCAACATTTCATTTCTCTGTTTCTAGTGAAATTTTTCTTTTTCTTAATATTTTGCTTAGCTTTGGGAAAGCATTTTCGCCATCCCAATTCGCCTTCGAATTATAATGTCGCACTTTCCGTTCTCTGTTAAAGCAATTCTCAAATATTAAAATTTTTGTACTTGTTTGGTTTTGGTGTCTCTGATTTGTAATCTGCATGTTGGGCTGTTCCATTTGCTGACATAAATGCATTCTGTTTTCTTACAATTGATATTTAGTCCTTTCTTCTCACTTTCCTTCACTGCCTTCTGTAGAGATTCCCGTGGTTTTCATTCTGGATCTGCTATCAGTACTATCAGATATGATTAAAACTGTGACCAATAATGAATCCTGGGAGGACTTTTAATTTTCTCAGAATTCCGGCGAGAAGACCTATCCTTGTCTTACACACCTTTCTATTTGATTTATTTATTTATTTAATTTTCTATTCATATGCAGGTAGTTTGCTGCCAGTATAGGTTTTGGATTATTCTAATGTCCTTCCAAAATATGTCAATGTTACTTAGCAGATTCAACAGTTCTTTAAATCATTAATAACTTTAAGGACTTAAGTAGAAAAAAAAATGGCCTATTTTTTGTTATTGCTCAACAAAAAGAACAATTCTTAAACGGGGTGGGGGTTAATAATATTAATTCTCGTAGGTTTTGATGTGTTTGAAATAACTTCTTTTTCTTTTTTTTAAGCGCCCCCCCCCCAAAGCAAGGCGGGAAGCCACTGGCACGCAAGGGGTTACAGAGAGTTGGAGCGAGAGCAAATAGGAGTGATAGAGGAAAAAATGAAGGGAAGGATAGGGGATAGATCAAGGCATCTGGAGACGTCGATTGACATTACATTTGAATAGTTGGAGATTATAGCTATCAGGGAAACAGGAAAAGCGGAAGGAGTTCCACAGGTAAGAGGAGCGAGACATGAAGCTATTGGAGTAGAAGAGATGGCTACATTTAAAAGTTTCGACAGTGAAATGGTGTGAGCGAGATGCCAGCCTAGTAGAACGCTTAATTCATGAAGTCTGGGAACCAGCGAAAGCAGCTCATCGGAGCAGTTACCATGAAAGTATTTGTAAAAAAGACAGAGGGAGGCGACGGCACGTCTGTGAGAGAGCGACTGCAGACGAGATGCCCGATCAGGGCCAATTACATTGCATATCCGTCTCTGAGACAAACAGAAGGGGCACCGGACCATATATGGCAGCAATACTTCATGCAAGGGCCGAGTAAAAATAAAAATAAATTTATTCTTTCTAAAAAAGTAAAAAAAAAAACTAGTATGATTTGCAATGTGTTAAAATGCCTTATTTTGTTAAAAAATATCTTGATAATTTTTGTTTAATAATTAAATTTTCATGCCAATAATTCTTCCTGAAATGGGTATGAAAATATACAGTGTTCGTAAAGGTATAAAAAAAAATATTTGTACTGTCGCTATGAAATATCTTTAGGCTTGTT
This sequence comes from Acanthosepion pharaonis, assembly GCA_903632075.3. Classification (NCBI taxonomy): domain Eukaryota; kingdom Metazoa; phylum Mollusca; class Cephalopoda; order Sepiida; family Sepiidae; genus Acanthosepion; species Acanthosepion pharaonis. Next base: position 2,499,262 of record CAHIKZ030001112.1, read on the forward strand.
ACACTACCTTCTGCGCATGCGTGCTTATAGTTGGTCCTATTGTGGTCACGTGATCGAAGTTTGAACTTGCTCGTGTCAGTTTTCTCGCTGCTGTTACAGTGTAACCATAACTGCCCCCCTAGCTTAAATTGTCCCTGTTGCACACAGAACATCAGGAGCAAAAAGAAATGCTGACAAAGAATTAAAAAAACGAATAGTCTATTTTGTCGATCCCGGTAAAATAGACACCAATCGTATTTTGCCGGTATAGTGTTTTAGAAGTACATTGTAGCGGACTTCACTACATTAATTTAACTTTAGATTAGGAAACAAGACTGACGTGGAAAAGAATAAGTAAAAGACATCGTTACACATAAAATATGTATTTAACAAGATGTACAATATCAAACAACGATGTGAAAGAAAAGGTTGAATAAAACAAGAGTTATCTCTCTTTAACTGTATTTTAGTATTCCAAAGTTCACTGGAAGAATGTTTATAAGAGTTTCTTATAATGACGGTTCTCAGAAGATTTTGCTGTGTAAGAAAAGATTATGTGAGTGTACAAGGTATGTTCATCATGTAAGTGGTGTGTGTGTGAGTGAGTGAGAAGGTTGGCGCATGGTTTCAACTGTCGTGGATTCGTTTGGCAGCTGAATTCTCACTAATTTGCTAAGAAAAATTCTTGCTTATATAAAGTGCTGTAGGCTCAAGATCGCTGCGCGGGAAAAGTTATTCTTCACGTGCAGACGATCTGATTGGTTGGCATAGACCAATCAGCGAGCGAGTTTTGAAGAGACTTAAAAAAAATGTCAGTGATTCGTTTCTCACAAAAGTGCACAAAGCGTCAAAGGTGACGTTTTCTTATTTAGTGTTACTTTCATTGGTTTGTTAATAACTCAGTGCAACACTGTTAACTTCATACATACAAATGTCCCCTTGGTTTAAGTCGTATACACCTTTTTTTTTTTAACCCGGTGTGTTTCAACATACAGTCATGCTGATCTCGTTCAATTTCCCTGTGATTTTGTTTTTGTTTTTATCATTATTGTTTTTAAATATCCAACATTGGGACAAGAGAAAATCCGCCAAGAAAGGGGTCCCGACACATCGGATATAAAAAAATCTGTTTTGAACTTACCGTTCCCAGATCTTCAGCGTTTTCCCTTAGTGCATAATTGTAAGTGGCGTTAAGTTTATATATCCTCCCACCCTACACACACACACACACACACACACATATATATATATATATATATATATATATATATATATATATATATATATATATATATATATATATATATATATATATATATATATATATATAATCAATCAATAAGAACAATACTTTAGTCAGATGAAGTTCTTTAAGAGGATGAAACGCGTTATTCAGAATGCTTTCCTTTATATCATTTATTATATATATGCCGGTTATAATTTTAGGTCCAGAAACGCTGAAGTTGTCATTTGAAAAGTTCGACCTCCGATGTGCCTTGCCGACGTTCTTCAGTTGCTTTTTTTTATTTTTATCGCCATAAGTTTTACATACCCATATTACGAAATGGACAAAGTCCGACAATTATTTTGAATATATTTTATTGTTATACGTTATTTATTAATATATATACACAAATGTTTAAGTAACAGCTCTATTTAGCATTTACTTAAATAAGTAAATGTCGGTAAATATTGTTAATATTAAATGACAGTGAGGCTGGTAAATGTTGTTAATACTGTTTACTATAAACAGAGCATTTACTTAAATATTTGTGTATATCTACCACTTCGTCCCCAGCCCCTCAACCTCCGGCGTCTTCCTCTTTGAGTTGAGGTGTCCACTCGGTCCGAACCGAACTTAATGCTAACTGGCCGTACGCTCCCTGAGTACCCGTAGATTATTTCGACCGGTAAACTGGTCAAGTCCTGCTCGCTGCCCACGCTGTGTTAGTTTTTAGATCCAGTAAGCAGGGTGTTGCCCATACGTTCACGGTCGACTGGGGATGTGGCCACGGCTGTGAGAGTTGGTGGTAGGAAATTTTAGAATGTGGCAAAATAAGACAAGAAATAATATCTGCAGAAGCCATACAACAATGGAGAAAATATCGACGTCTTTTATATAATAAGATAACATCAAAACAGAGGTTACAGGGAGAATAAAAACATTTAACATAAATGAGAAAAGAAAAAGAAAAAGACAAAATGCATCCAGCGAATTCCCAATAGAGTGAGGGTTTGTGTGTGATAAATGTGTATGGAATCACCTGGGGTAGGTTTATGACTAATAGTCCAGTCTCATACAGGCTTCTCAGAACAGGGGGCAGTCTTCTCTCTCTCCTCCAAAATTCTCCCGCAAATCTCTCGACTCACTGCGACGATAGTCTTGTGACTCTCTCGACTACAGTCTCTTTCCCCGACTCTGCTACTAGCAAAATCTCGAGTTAATATAAAAAAAGTATCAGCTGATCACAATTGACCCTCGGCCCGGCACGCAGCTACCACGAGTACCAAGAACTATCCCTTGACATGTAAACCGATTCTCCAATTATTTACCTTATCTCAATCACGAGTTCTTCTCGATTCACCAAAATTATACTTTGGGATATCTAAACAATGATTCAACCTTTTAATCAAAACAAATACTGTTAAACAAAACCAAGTATCTCGCCCATCCCCATGTTTATTAGTGACCCAGGTTTAAAACATCGCCTCCTGCCCTGAGATCGTGTTTCTCATCGGTAAACACACATCTTAACTCAAATTGTTCTTTGATATATAAACACCGTTTCCATTTCCAGTCAATAAAAGTTATATTTTCGTGTGTGCGTTCATGTGGATGTGTGTGTATACCTCTCTCAGTTACATATATATATATATATATATATATATAAATAAGGTATAACAATAAAATATATTCAAAAAATTGTTGGACTTCATTTCGTAGTGTGTGACGTCAGTTATTTACGTTAAGATACGTTTTGAGCAGATTTCGAGGGAAATCATGGGAAGTTTGCCGTTTTAAAGCAGTAAAATCCACCTTGTTTATCAGACGCTCCTTCATAGCTAAACTGGTATAGCACGTCAGGCTATATGACGGTTCCGTGTAAGATACCAGTTCGATTCCTGTAAGAAGGACGCATATTTTTTTATGAAATTTCTCGGACTTTAAAGCCGGTAAATGTTGTTCATACTGTTTATTATAAACAAAGCAATTACTTAAATATTTGTGCCTATATAAATAACGTATAACAATAAAATATATTAAAGTACCCATATTGTAATAGCGATAATTTTGTTAGGAAATAAGATACATTTAATGATTTTGGACGAGAATTTCTATGGAACATTCAGAGCTAATTTCCAACACATTTTAGTCTTAATAAATTTCATTCACTTTTAATTAAAACTGCATTCTTTAAGTTGAAATTAAGGTCAGACCTACCGCGATCTAACGACTAAATTATTGGGTGTATTGTTCTGTAAAAGATAACTTTTGTTTAAATTATTTTATTTCTGTTTTTTTTGGGGGGGAGGGGTTGTAACATTTTTACAGTTTATTTGTTGGTTGGTTGAATTTAGCGGCATAGCAACCTCTATGAGTCATTCAATGCCGAAATTGAAATATTTTGAATACAATTGCATGCCTTCAACTACAGATAAAAATGTATTGTTGGTAATTTTACTATAAATATGTATTGTTGTTAATTCTACTATTAGAAGGTATTGTTGGTAATTTGGGATCTTTACTGTTAATTCACCCCAAAATATTAATTCATCTCAAAATAAAAAGAATTTATATTTACTAAAGTTCATACCAAATTCTCCCAGAGCGAAGACCTTCAATTGCTCTCTAGCTGGGTTGACCTTTGCGATCACCAAAAATGAGGTCTACATTCTGGTTCACACCAATAAACAAGCCGAAAACAGATTTTTTTTTCTTATTTTTTTTTAATTGTGATAAAATCCTTGTAGGAACCTTGAATATCATCCGCACTTACGAAATGGGAAGAACTCCCTGATTTTTGGTAATTTTCAAGTTGTTGCTAGGCAAGCTAAACACATTTTGATTTAAATTTATAATTTCAAAAGAGTGTCAAAAATTTAATAAAAAAGACAAACAAACTTTGATTTAAAATTTATAATTTCTTAGGGTGAATTAATATTTGGGATAAGTAACTTTACACTATTTGGGTTGAATTAACAGAAAAGATAAAAAAAATATATTGCTGGTATTTTTACTATAAAACTGTATTTTTATACTTTCATAGTGTTTTGTTTTTGCTAAAGAGTTTCTTATTTGCCCATAGCAGGGGCCCTAACAGGTGCTACCACTCTGGGTCAGGATGGACATGGGAACAACAGCAATTAAGAGTTGGTTTCATGTTCCTTAAAACCTCGAATCTCCCGAGCAGATGCCTTGCTGAGGTGTGTAGTTTATCGCCATACCCAGGGCTACAGTTTATTTGTAAATTCCTGTTTCAGTGTTAAGGTTGGTTTTGTTTGCTGGTAATAGTTTTTTTTGTTTTTTTCTTCAAAAATTTTCTTAAGAGTTTCTTTCAAAAATATATTGCTGGTAGTAATTTTTTTTTTTTTTTTTCAAAATTTATTTCTGGTAATAATTTTTAACAAAGTATTTCTGGTATTAAAACCTATTTTTACACTTTTATAATGCTTTTTAACTCAGTTTTGGGGTTAACTATTTGCTCATACTTGGGACCCTAACAGGTGCTACCACCCCGGGTCAGGGAGGACCTGGGATCACTGGCAATTAAGAGGTGGTTCCACGCTCCTCAAAACCTCCTGATCAGAGGCCTTGCTGCTGGACGTAGTTTATCGTCTTACCCAGGACGCGGATGCAGTTTATCGTCATACCTAGGACGGAGCAGTTTCATGAGGAAAGGAGATATGTTATATGATCAAAGACATAAATTTCCCATTGAAAGCTCCGAAGTTAGTGCACCCTAAATACATTTTCACCATAACCAATTACTTTCTCTCTTAACTAAAACTTCATTCTCTAATTCTTTAAATCCTGAACGAGATTGGACACTAAAAATTTAAATTTAAACCTATGCGCCCCTGTATCGTAACATTTTTTTTTCGTCTTTGTTGTTTACTTACCCACTATTAGTCTATTAGTCTAAGGTACAGATTTTTATATGGTAGACATAAAAATAAAACAACAGGAACAACTCGAGAAGATAATAAAGGAACGTGGGAAGAAAGGACTAACTATAAATTGTAAGAAGACAGAATATATGATTTTCAGGAAGAGAAAAAGTTCCAATATGAGAGCTGTGAATTGGCGATACCAAAATCAAAAAGTACAGAAGTTTAAATACCTGTGAAGTGTTTAAACAGGGGATGCAAAATGTGACACCGAAATCCGAAGCAGCACTGGAATCACAAAAGATGTCTTCTAAAAACGAAACACAGTACTAAGAAATAGTTAATAATCATCAGAAACAAAGAAAATAGTGCTTATATGCTATGTAAATATCAATTCTCCTATATGGTAGTGAATACTAAACGATTACCTCAGTGATTAAAACATGTGGTTCTACAGGAGGTTGCAGAGAAGACCATGGACGGACCGTTGGGCCGTTTAAGCAACGAAGAAGTTTTAAAGTAAATATAAACAAAAAAAGTCACTTATACTTAGAGACAGAAAGATAAATTTGAAATCTCTAGAACATTATGAAGAAGAAAGGCTTGGAAAATCTGTCACTCACAGGACTTATCGAAAGCAAGATGAATATGATGATTTTTTTTTTTAATCATTTCACCCCAAGCAAGGCAAAAAAGCCACTAAGACGCAAGCGTTTACTGAGTGTGAGAGAATATACGAAAAAGAAAATATCATAAAGGATAATGTTAAATCGATGGCAGAATAGGGAGTGGGAGTGATAATTAGCGGACAAACATTGATAAAAGCTCCAAAATATAGGGTTCTTTGAAGAGCCATTATTACTAACATTCTGAAGTGACACAGCACATTGACAAACGTTATCATATCTTCCATATATATACATCTACCCCGTCTTGATACGACCTCATCTGTTATTAGTAATCATGGCCGTTCACGCATGCGTGCTGCTATTGTGTAAGTAAATAAATTTCGCGAGAGTGGATTGTGTATCGACGTGATTGAACCGCTAATCAAAGCTAAGTTTCTAAAAATGGAATGGAACGAAATTTAAAGGTCAGAAGTTATTTTATTAAAATTGAATAATAGGGATTTACAGTCGCTACATGCGTCATTTTTTTTTCTCGTTATTTCGTGTACAAGAATTTTATTTTAAGCTCCTATTTTTTCACATTTATTTTATCCAGTTCTAAAAAAAAGATTATTTTCGTTGATATGAGTACGTACGTACAGTCTAAGATATCTTCATGCGCATGTGTACGAGCATGCGTATTTGATCGCCATGTAAACGAGTGAGATGTCCTTTAGATAAGTTCATGCTAACTGAGGTAGGTCACCTGGGCATGAGTGAAACAGTTCCAAATTTGGCAGCCGATTTTCGATGTTATTTCTGTTGAAATTTTTCAAAGTCATTGCTATTTACTAATCTTTTCTTAATCAAACACAGGATGAAACTGGCCAAAAGGTAATAAAGAAGTATTAAGCCAATATTTTAAGTGGAAAGGTCCGACCTGTTTTCTTTTTTTTTAAAATCGGTATTTGAAGCTATGGTTTTTACCTAGGCGCGAACAATGATTGCTAACACTAGCGGATAAAAACGTGCTTAACTAGGAAGCAGATTCTTCTTAGGAAGAGTATCAGGTTGATGCTGATGATACGATGTTGATGGCAAACAAAGAAAGAAAATTGCAGATATTCTAGACAAAGTAAAGGACTGTCAACTGCAACAAGACAGAATGTATGATCATTAGCAAAAGGGAAATTCCAAATTGTGAGCTACAAATCCAAAACGGCAAAATAAAGCAATTGAAATTCAACTATTTAAGTTTTATAACAGATGATGAAAAATGTGGCACAGACTTCCGAAAGCGATCGGAATAGCGAAGGATAGAAATTTGCGCAAGATCAATAAAAAGAAATGGAAATAAAAAGAGTTTGATATATTTGGCTACGAGGTTCATTTCAAAAAATTTAAGACATCAGGAGGGAAATTTATCAGTTTTAAAGACGTACAAAACTCTAATCTCCTTCAAAGTAAGATCCTCTGATTACAATTTCACTTGTTATGGCGCTCTGGTCACTTCTTAGAGGCGTAATGAAAGTCTTCCAAAATGAAAGTATCCAAAACCCTTGTCACAGGTTCCTTCATATTCACAATGTCTTCAAAACGATTGCTCCTGAGGTTCTTCTTCTTCAAATATTTTTTTTATCATGTCACCCCACGCAAGGCAGTAAAGCCACGGTGATACAAGGGGTTACTGAGAGTGAAAGAATTAAAAAAGAGAAACATTATTAAGGAGTGAAAACAATAGAAAAGTAATCAAGAGGACAGTAGATATTAACTGACATTGCATTTAAACTTTTGAAGGTCAAGCTTTGCTGGAAAGAATGGAGCCGGAAAAGAGTTCAACACGAAAAGAAAACTGTTAGCATAGAACCTACGGTTGCATCTAGCCAATTAAACTGTAAATTGATGAGACCTAGCTGCCAATCGAGTACTGCTCTTAAATTCATAAAGTCTAGGTAGCATAACCAACAGTCTATCCAAGCAATTAACATGAATGTGTTTATAGAAAGGACACAAGCAACCTACCAAGACCCTTGTTACAGGTTCCTTCATTTTCTCAATGTCTTCAATACGACTGCTCTTGAGGTTTTTCTTCAGGTTGGGGAAAAATCACGGGGCGCAATGTGTGGACTGTAGGGAGGCTGAGTGACAGTGTTGATGCCCATCTCTGTCAAAACTTTATTACATAGCGAACTTCCGGATTGTCTTCACGTCCCAATTGCATTTTGCAAAACTATCACAGCAATCATTTTTAGATCTTTATTACTTCCAATATCAAGAGGACAGTAGATTACGATTGACATTGCATTTAAATTTTTAAAGATCAAATTTGGCTGGAAATCATGGAGCCGGAAAAAGAAAAGAAACTGTTAGCATAGAACTTACGGTTATATCTAGCCAATTCAATTATAAAATGATGGGACCTTTCCGCCAATCTAGTACTGCGCTTAAATTCATAAAGTCTATGTACCATAGCGAAGAGCACATCCGAACAATTACTATGAAAGTGCGTTTAGAAAGGACACAGGGAAGCTACATTACGGCGGTAGGAAAGTAACTGAAGCCGAGACGCCAGATCAAGGCCAATAATATTGCTAATTCTTCCATGGATTTTATCAAGAATCTCTAAATATATAGTTGTAGCACAGGGCCATATGTGGTAGCAATATTCAAGGCATGGATGAATGGTAGACTTTTATTTCACGAGATGATATGAAAGACTGAATCAGTTCAAAGATACCTCCTCCAAAAATGCCATAACCTTTCAATCTGTGAAGAAGACCGATATGCCAAACTCTGTCGGACGCTTTTGAAATGCTCAAAGTAATAGCACGAGATTTACCATTCTTATCCAACCTTGAGAGACACTTTCAACAATAACCGTTAATACATCAGCAGTTGACCTAGAGAAGCGATCAATACTGTTATTTTAATCTTGCGATGAAAATTATTTTAATTAATATTGTTATAACATTCTTTAAAAGGACCTGAAGTATTTAATCAGTATTGTCATTACATTTTGATCAAAATTATTTGAATTAATATTATTATCTTTGTAATTAAAATTATTTGAATCTGCATTATAATTACTTCTTTTACAAAAATTAGGTTCTTAATTAAAATTGTTATTACTTCTTTTACAAAAAGTATTTCAATTGAAAACATTATTGTTTTAAAACATTTATTCAGTTTTCGAGAATGCCAAATAGCTGAACGTCATAAAATATTCCCTCTCGTCTGTCGGTCGGAACGTTTTTTTTTTATATTAACCCTATGGAGATCGACATTGGACCGAACATGTGAGCAACGACAAAGTTTTAGAGAAAATGAGAACAAAAAGAACAGTTAGACATGGAATCAGAAAGAGGAAAGAAAGAGATATTGAAGGAAAAAGGGACGCGATACAAGATGGAGAAAGACAGATACGCTGTCTTGTATCTATGCGTCGTACGACCACTTTAGCGAGCTTAAGTAAATGAATGGCAGAACAGGGTTTAGGAACGATAACAAAAAGACAACATTTATTAAGCGCTACAAAAGACAGGAAATTGTGGAGAGCCATGATCGCCAATGTCCTGGACGGACGCGATACAAGAAGAAGATGGAGAAAGACAGATACGGTATCTTGTATCTATGCGTCGTATGGTCCCTTTAGTTTGGCACAGTAAAAAAACTCAGTAGACAAAGCTTCAACTCCATTCTGTCAAATAAAAAAAAAGAAACGTAATTGTCTTATTTACGTTATTTTACTATTGTCTCATCTTTCTTATTGTTATCAGAACATTTCGACCGTTGTGACTTCCGGCCTTTTTTGGAGATTTAAATTTAACTTGGCTGCTGATTAATACGCAACTGTTGCTATCATTTCTCTTTCTTTCTTTCCTTCTTTCTTTCTTTCTTTTTTTCTTTCTTTATTTATTTATTTCCTTATTTATTTATTTATTTCCTTCTTTCTTTCCGTCTTTCCTTCTTTCTTTCTTTCTTTCTTCATTTCCTTATTTCCTTCTTTCTTTCTTTCCCGCTTTCTTTCTTTCTTTATTTATTTATTTATTTCCTTATTTCCTTCTTTCTTTCTTTCTTTCTTTCTTTATTTCCTTATTTCGTTCTTTCTTTCTTTCCCTTTTTCTTTCTTTACTTCTTTCTTTCCGTCTTTCCTTCTTTCTTTCCTATATTGTATTTATTTATATACTAGATTCAACCAGCAGGCAGGTTATGTTTAAGGCTCCAGGTTCTCTACAAATTGTCCAAGTGGATTAAAACTTTGGTTCGTGAATTTGGTGACATAACAATTGTGAGTTCAATCCCTGGGCTGGGCAATTTATATTTGAACTCGGTGTAAACGGTCGGGGAATAAATGAGCAGTAAATTCTCTGTTCACAGTTTCTTTGCTCGCTTCCGGCTCCATGCTTTCCAGTCCACATTAATCTGCAAAAATTTAAATGCAATGTCAATCGCAATCTGCTGTCCTCCTGATTACTCTTCCTCTGTTCTTGCTTTTTAGCAATGTTCCTCTTTCGAATTCTTCCACATCCAGTAACATCTTGCATCTCTGTGGCTTTACTGCTTTGCTTGGTTGAACTTGATTACAAAAAACCGCTTTCTACTGTCCTGATTACTCTTTTTATTTTCACTCATTAGTAATGTTTCTGTTCCTAATTCTTCCACACCCAGAAACACCTTATGTCTTAGTGGCTTTATCGCCATGCATGGGGTGAAACCGATTTTTTTTAAGTACTACAAAGAAAAGCCAGACGAGATACCCTTAGACATGGGAAGTAGAAGAAAGGTAGTCTACCGATGTAGATTAAATAAACTGTTCAGTTCAGAATTCCCTGTAGGTTACCCAGATCAATATACACTGAGGAAAGCCGGAGAGCGCAACAGCCGAAACGTTGTGATAAAAACGAAGACTGAAGATAAGGACAATAGTCTGAATATGCTATAAATAATAAATCCTCATCCCAGAAATTCAGACAGTAATTGTCTTAAAGATCACGGAGAGCAAGGTCTGGACTGTAGGGAGACTGAGGGACAGTGTTGATGTCAAATGTTTATTGTTGCGGACTAAGTAAATGTGATCCCCACCACACCCAGTTTCCAATGCTATTCGCACTATTCTTGCTGACTTAAACAGTATTGCCGTATCATTTTTTTAGATTTTTATAACTTCCAATATTCACCGGCCCATTTCTATCAGCTTTTGGGGGTGAGAGCATTATCTTTATAGTTCATGATTTTTACAGCCCTCCAGCAAGGTTTTCATACTTATTCGCTTTGTATAACCATCTTCATTTTTACTTTATAGTGACATTGGATGTGCCTTTTGGCGCAACGACTTTGGAAAGAGAAATCGGAGAGCCGAGTTCAAATTACAGTCGGGTACGTTACAATCACAAATACACTTGGAAAAGGTATGAATCCGATTCAGTTATGGGCTGAATACAAAATACTGGGTTTCTATAGCCTTGGTTGGCAACCAGTCTATCCCAGAAAGAAATTACAACCTACTACCGTGTCAGTCATGAATCGAAAGAGACATTATCGCCCAAGCGGGTATCATGTATGGCATTTAACTGATTGAGTAACATCCACCATTTGGAAGACTTGCGGCCATATCACGTTGAAACACCGGTTCTTGTTCGATCACCGAAGTTAAGTTGAGCTTAGATGGGCGAGCGCTCGGGAATACCAGGTGCTGTAACCTTAGATATGCGGGTGGCCTAGTAGATAACGGCTCGCAAGGTAAAATTGGAGAGATGAGTTTCAATGCCTCTCCTGTTTATATATAATTACGTGCAAATTACATGGAAAGGTATGAATCCGCATCTACTTCCCCCAACTATGGGTTAAATAGTAGGACGTATCAGAAAATCATTATTATTATCTCCAAAAAATTATTACAATCCAGAAATATGTTTCGACTTTAAATGACATTAAAATGGCTGACAAGCCATAAAAAGAACAACCAAACAATCAACCCACTATTTGAAGACATTTTTCAAGGCTGTATTTTGTTTTTAATCGAATGCCTTATTTAATTTCAAATATCTAAAGTATTATTGCTGTTATTCTGTATTTTGAATCATTCCTTATTTCGTTCTTTCTTTCTTTCCCTTTTTCTTTCTTTCCTTCTTTCTTTCCGTCTTTCCTTCTTTCTTTCTTTCTTTATTTATTTCCTCATTCCTTCTTTCTTTCCGTCATGACTGTGTTTATAGAAAGGAGTGGGATCAAAGTGTAGTACCGGTTTCATCTTCTAGAGCTTGAATCAGTTCAGCTTTCAGATTGAGATGCCTAAAGAATAACGCTTACGAGGAAGAATTAGCAAAAAAAAAACAAAGGAGAGGAGAGATAGGGTGTAAAGTAGAGAAGGTTAGAAGTAAGAAAGGTAGAAAAAATAAAAAGGACACCAGGTGATAGGAAAAAATAAATACTTCTACATACAGACAGAAGGGAAGAGTAGTAACAAAAGAAAAACATAAAATGAGACAGGTTTGTAGACTGGATATAACGGGACAATTAGAGAAAGCTTGTAAAGCAGGTAAAGATCCCAACATTACAAAAAACTAAAGTTCTTTATGGAACAAAATATAGAAGAGCGAATTCGGTTAAAAAATTGAATTCCTTTTTTTGGTCCATAATCTTTGGTCAAAAAGCATAAACAGGCAAGGGTTATTGAAAACAGAAGTAAAGAGCATCCAAAGATACAAACAAAACGTGAGAGGGCTACAGAGGCCTGAGTTAATGGATAATCTTATTTTTGTCTGAATTTCTGGGATGCTGAGTCGTCATGATTTTATATTCTGACTATTGTCGTCATTTTTATTGCTGTTATAACAACATCGGTTTACCCTCCGGCCTTCCTCAGCTGTATATCGATCTGGGTAACTTATAGTCAATTTTGAACTGAATAAATTTTCTTCGATAGGCCAAAACTTTGTAATAATATCAAAAATGGGGTCTTGACCCATCCCCAGATTTCCAACTCATCAAATTTCGATTCCAATTCCAAATATACCTACTACTATAGTCATATATATTCTAAATTCTATTTAATTCTTATCTCCAGGGCAAAGTCCTGGCACTTCTCTAATTACACACTATTCTTCATGTTGATTCTGTGATCTGCCAGCACAACTCCGTACGTGATCTGGGGCTTTTTTTATTTTTTATTTTTTTTTTTTTTGGCATAGTCGGGTTGTGTGCCAAAATCTTAAATTATTTTGCGATGTTTGTGTTCCGAGGCGCTCCCTGCTTTATTCTGATACAATTTGGTCGAACTCCAGCCGTTTGCGCAGTTCCCAGTGTATGACTGTTGCTACCCTGTCAGATTTTCATTTATACTCTTTTTAGGGGTTGACGGACCAGCTTGCTGTATTTACTGATTATTTGTTTTTATATATCATCTCTTTCTCTAGAGAGGCGGCATTTGATGTTTTGTTTTAGGTTTTGTCGTTCTTCGCTTTGCTGCACTTTTTCTGAGCTGCGATGATGAGGGATTCTATTTCTTTCACCGGGTACTTTCTGGCCCTGAAAAGAAAACAACCCTCTCAACACCCGGCCTGATATACTCCCAATACTCCTGCGCATGAAGAGATACAGTACGTCTGCTACTAGGGGACGCACCTAACTGGTTCTGGTCAGGTAACTGATTCGGATAGCTCATTTTTCGTTAAATCTCCAATTTCACCGCGTCCTGGGTTTTAATACCAGCAAAATATTTTTGCAGAAAAATATGCCAGCAATACATATTTGGAAAAAAAATATTGCCAGCAGTAAAATGTTTGTCGGCATTAAATAACCCATTATGGTTGATATGCCATAAAACAAACCAAACCAAACTTCATCATATTCACTTCTAATGTTTTTAGTAAGTGTTCCATCTGTTAAGGGCACGACGCTAAATTTTAGGTGACACAATTTATTCAGCTCTCAAGCGAAGTTCTGGTATTTTTCTGTTTTTCGTCCTTTTTAATTTTTTATGCCTGGTCGTCTAATGGTACAGAACCGTTTGTAAATCTGACAGACTTTCTTTTGCTTGTTAAATTCTAGCAGCTGTAGTTTTCTTGTTTCAATATGTGGTCAATCTGAAGATCATAATTCCAAAATATTTTATTGCATTTATGTTCAAGGTCAGGCTCTAGCTTTGTGTTTATACAATGTGTTTATATCGTCGAAATCTAGTTGTTTGCACAGTTCTTAGTTTATGAGTGCTGCCACCCTATCAGGGTTTTTTTATATTCTCTTTTAACCAATTTGATATATTCATTGATTATACGGTTTTATATTTCATCTCTTTTTGCGAAATTAATGAAATTGAAGATTCGATCAAAAATGAACTATCCAACTCAGTTCCTTGACCATAACAAGTTAGGCGTGTCCCCTAGGGGCGGAGGCACTGTGCATCTCTATTCATCAGCTAGGGTAGTGGGGCATTTTTGAGATTTCTATTTCACGGTCCTTGTATTTTGATAGTTTTTTTGAAGATCTTCAAAGATACATTATTATTATTATTATTATTATTATTCATGAATTTGTATGTTCTTGTCATGTCTTGTGCTTATCGATAGAGGTTGAGTGATAGCGAGTTTCCTCAATTTACCAGCACCTTCCTCGGTATCATCGCCGAACCAATGCTGCTTCGATGTGAACAATTTCACTTCTTCCTCGAATTACTAATTCATCTTGCCTTGTTTCTAATCTTTGAGACTCAGTTCCAGTTGTACCGAATATTATTGATCCGATCCTCAACTTCATATTCTAGTTTGTTTGTTTTTTTGGCAGGGGGCGTCTAAGTTCTCATGCAAGGTCTTGGTATTTATTCTGCATTTAATTGCCTTTCAACTTCACCCATTGGTACGTTGGTGTAATCTCGTCTACAGTTATGGAAGTTAACAGGTTGTCTATTTGTGGTTACTTTAGATGAAAGTGTGCGTTGAATATGTAAACAAAGACGACAAAAGCATAAAAATCTTGAGTTTCTACGGCAGACGTTTATTTTTTTATGGTGACTGCAATGAAACAACGTTCTCTTGGGTTCGTTTTAGTTTTGGGTTCAGAAATAAATTAGGGTAACAATGGTTAAAATGGTCGAGCTCCAGTCAGCTTTGCGCTGAGTTGGAATGACCACTTCACTTACTTCATGAATAGGGCTGCCAAAACGAATCCGAAAGATGACATCGGAAAAGGTGGAAAAGAGAAAGGTTTTGTCCTTTCCGGAAGTGTGAGTCATAAAACCGCGCATGTCACTAAAATCCTTTCCGATTTCTTTATAACTTGCATCATGGAATATATATATATATATATATATATATATATATATATATATATATATATATTACTATTTTCTTTATTGGTTCTATTTCGTTTTCCCCCACGATCAAGTGGGTCTTCTTTTTTTTTCGTTTTTAAGATTTTCCCGCTTAGAGGAGTCTGACTTTCAGATTATTGTATTCTCCTTATTTTCTAGAATTATCTGGACCTGTCTATCTGGTCGAACGCAAATCGTTTCCGCATTTCTCAGTGTATGATTCCTTTCTTTTTATATATTTTAGCGAGGTTGCTCATAATATAGTTTACCGAATATCATTAGGACCTTGAATAATTTCTCGCTGTTTTCCAATAGATGGCGTTCCCAGAACTGCGTGCATGTAGTTTCAAATGGTAACGCATCTTTGAGGAAGTACTATAAGCAAGTTTTAGATTCAGTGTATGTCATTTCGTCGAAGTGTAAACAACTTTGTTTTTCATAGCGTTAAACATGTCGGATTTCGTGTCAAAGAAAGTGTATTTGCGGGGAATTTTACTGTACTACTTTATTGAAAAGAAATCTACAGCTGAAGCATACAGAATTCTTGTTGAGATTTACGACGACCATGCTCTGTCGGAAACAACATGCATAGAATAATTTTGAATGTTGAAGATGAAGAACGTTCAGGCGCACCGAAAAAGTTTAAAGACGAAGAATTGGAGGTATTACTTCATGAAGACTCATGTCAGGCGTAAGCTGAACTTGCAGAATCGTTAGGAGTTGATCACACAACAGTTTCGAGATGTTTAAAAGCATTAGGAATGACTCAAAAGCAAAGGACATTGGGTGCCGTATGTGTTGAAGCCGAGAGACATCGAACGACGTCTTGTCACGCGTGAACAGCTACTTCAACGGCATCTACTTCAACTGCAGAAAAAGGAAGTTTTTTGCATCGTATCACGACCGGCTGGATAAACTATGATAACCCTAAGCATAAAAGATCGTGGGGTAAGCCCGGGCATGCATCGAAATCGGCAGCAAAGTCGAATAGCCATGGTGAAAATCGACTTGGAAACGCTTAAATGGGAATTCCTGCCGTATTCACCAGACACTGCCCCGTCCGAATATCACTTGTTCCGATCGATGGCACATGGCCTGACAGAGCAGCACTTTCATCCTTATGAAGATGCCAAAAAATGGGTCGACTCGTGGTTAGCCTCAAAAGACGTGTCATTTGTCCGACGTGGAATTCAAATGCTGCCAGAAATATTCGAAAGAGTAGTGGCTAACAATGGACAATACTTTCAGTGACATGTTTCTTACTAATTTTTGTAAATAAAACATTACTTTTCATGAAAAATCAGCGAGAACTTATTCAAGCTACTACTATTATTATTATTATTATTATTAACAACAGTATTTTTAACATCTTACAATTTTATCGGTCGCTATTGAAGCCTTCAAATAAAATCAAGGAACCGCTGCCATTAGGGAAGTGAAAAACTGTGTAAGTAGTGCCAATGAAAAACAAATTGAAAAATCAAGATTGATACGCGACAAAAAATAGTTCGACATGCTACAAATATAACCCGGCTCTTGTTATATTTTCTTGTCGATAAACATGTTTACAAAATGCGTTTGTACTTTTCAATCATTTTCTTGTTTAGTTTTTCCACATTTTTTATAGTTGTAGTTGATCCCCAATTTGGCAAAAATTCGTGTTCAACACGGTATTAAACGTCTGTGTTTGTTTGGCCTTTACATTTCGTCTGGTCGACTTTCTCTATATTGTTTTAACACTGTCTATCCCTCTTCATACCTCATCCTCCCCTTAGTCGTCTTTCTCCCCCGCTCCTGCCTTTTGTCTGGCTCCTTCTCCTCCCATTCACCTTCCTTCACCTTTCCCTACTCCCATTTGTTTTCCGCCTCTTCTGTTTTGTCTTCCTCTTCACTCTTCTTTCTCCTCTCCATTACGAGTTGAGCCTTCTACTATTTTTTAAACCTCCACTTGCAATCCCCACCTCCCTCTAATTTCTCACCCTCTCTTATTCTTTTCCGCGTCATCCACCACCAACTCTCTAATACTGCTCTTGCTGTTTTTCTTACTCTCATCCTTCGCCTTTTATTTTTCCAATCACTATAAGATGAACTTTCCTCTTTCTACTTTCCAATATTTTTCCATCCCTCTTTCTCATTCGGTGTTTTAAATCATTTTTCTATTTCTCTCTCTCTCTCTCTCTCTCTCTCTCTCTCTCTTTAAAGACTTAACATTCCTCACTTCCTACGCTCTTATTTTATTTATTTTCTCCAATTTTAATTCTGTACGACTTTTCATTCCCTTTAACTTTGTCACTCCTTTTCCTTCGCCTCTCTTTCATGCACTTTACCTCTCTTTCTACTCTTTCTGTTTTTTAGTTTTTCTCCTCCCACTTCTCCAGCTTCGCGTTATTCAGATGCTTTGTGATATGGATATTCTCTAACATTAGTCTGGCACAAGGCCAAGGTTAGAAAACGAGCAAGAGGATTGTGTGCCATGTATCTTTAAAGTGGAGGTGGACAGACTGCTCTGAAAATCAGCATTCAAATGATGGATTTTTTACCTAGGCTTGAAAGGTTAGCACTGCGGTCAGTAATTGTAATTAGTTTATTTAACGATCATGTAGCATATTCTGTCATTATTTTACATTCATTCAATCCTTTCCTTTTTCTTCTCATTCATTCTCGATCACGCCATTATCTTCAATATTCTTTTTGTTGTTCACTAAATTTCTTTCATTTCGCTTCCTTTTCCTTCACTCCATCTTTGTCTAAGAACAGCTTCTCGTTTCAAATAACTTTTCTTCTTTTGTATCTGTCAGTATTTCTGAGATGAGGTATTATGTACATTATTTACATTATTCGGACTATTGTCCACATCTTTGTGGCCATATTTATTACAACGTTTCGGACTTTCAGTATCTGTCTATATTTCTGAGATGAGGTATTATGTAGATTATTTACATTATTCAGACTTTTGTCCTCATCTTTGTCGCCATATTTATTATAACCTTTCGGTCCTTCTGTATCTGTCTATATTTCTGAGATGAGGTATTATGTACATTATTTACATTATTCGGACTATTGTCTTCATCTTTGTCGCCAAATTTATTACAACGTTTCGTTTATAAGCTATTACATTATTGTTCCCTATATTTTATAAGATATTACTTTATTGTTCCCTATATTTTATAAGCTATTACATTATTGTTCCCTATATTTTATAAGATCTTACTTTATTGTTCCCTATATTTTATAAGCTATTACTTTATTGTTCCCTATTTTTTTTTCCTGTTTTCTCTATACTTTTTTTTTTCAGAATTCTTTTCCAATCGTATCGTTCTTTTCTCTCTCCCATTGTTTGCTTTTTTGGCAATATTTGCTTTCTCTTCCTCATTTTTTATTTCTAAAATCCCCTGAATACAACTTTTTTCCTTTCTCTTAATTCTATAATCTTTCTTACTTTCTACCCTTACGCATCTTTTTGTATCTTTCTTGTTCTTTCATTCTCTATTCAATTGGTGTTATCATCTTTTTGTCAGCATCTCTCTCTCTCTCTCTCTCTCTCTCCCCCCAGAAGCCTCTCTTTATCTATCTATCTGTCCACTGGAAGTCTCTCTCGTCCTTTGCTTCTTCCTTCGTCTTCTAATCTTTCTATCTTCTTGCACGATTATGTTTTGTCTTTTCTTTGCCGCGTCTTTCCCTTCGCGTAATTTCCCGCCTTCCCAATCCACGTGACTCTTTCGCTCAGTGTCAAGAAAAAAAAACGAATTTCCGCTTTTCTCTTATTCACTTTGATCACAACTTTTCTTTTTATCTGCTCTTGACATTTGTGAAACAAACTTTAGTTTCGGCCTCTCCGTTTCCCTTCACAAATAAACACACACACGCAGACACACACAGACACAGACACACACACAGACACACATATGTACACACAATGTATGTGACACATGTTTTGACTTTTCTCGGATTTTATGTCGTTGTTTTCAACTAACACAAATTCTTCCCCCTAAAATATTTTTTCTTCTCATTTCAACCTTAAAACCTCTTCTCTGTCTCTTTCTTTATCCCCCGCCATACACACACACATACATATATACATACATACATACATACATATATATATATATACATTCCAAAAAATGATTTAAATCATATGTGGGGAAGTAGACCGGATTAACAACTTTCCAGCACCTTCTCGAATATATATATATATATATATATATATATATATATATATATATATATATATAATATTTTATTATAATATTTTACATCCCTACAAAAAAATTTTCATGTTTTGGAAAATTGTCCCTCATCAGGCGATGGTATAACAAGTTAACTACCATCGCCTGATGAGGGACAATTTTTATTGTTCCAAAACATGGAAATTCATGTGTAGCGACGTAAAATATTATAATAAAAAAATTATTATAATAATATTTTGCACTACATTGTATTGAGCATAGTTTTTTTTAAAGTAAATGCTAAGAACTGTGAATTCATAATCTCTCTGTTCTTTCTCTTTATTTGTATATATATATATATATATATATATATATAGAGAGAGAGAGAGAGAGAGAGAGAGTTTTAGGGTATGGTCTGTTTATGGGTTACAGTACTAAATAACAGAGCTAGAGCGTATTTAAATATAAAAGTGGACAATGAAGTCAACACCCAGCGGCGACAATCTGTTTCATGCTCATATGCAATCGTCAGACCATCGTCATGTATGTAATCTTTAATTAAAACTCGACCGACAAAGTTTGCCTGATGAGTGATTTTTATTACATTTTTACAGTTTACCTATAATTGGTTGCACATTCAGATCGAATTCGTGTGGAAAATAACCAAATTTAACTGATGTTTTTGTTCAAATACTTCCGACCTTTCTAGCCATCATTAGGAACATCAATGTTATCCGTGTCGTAGTCGGAAAAGTTTATGGGCACGTCGACGCGGTGTAATGTTTAGCAAGCTTGTTTCGGTAGATCAATTCCAATTAAGTAGTGAGTATGATCCTCAATGGATGCTCCACACTTTCAGCCTTATGCCACATCTAAGCTGCGCTTAGAAAATCACCATAGTCGAAAAAGTTTATAAATTCTGAACTGTTTCCACAAATTTAATAAAATACGTTTAAATTAAGTCTTTCTGTTTAAGTATAAATTTTATATTCATCTGTGTATCTGTGTGTGTGCATGCATGTATGTGCACGCGTATGTGTGCGTGCATGTGTGTGCGGTCGTGTGTTTGCGTGCGTGTCTCTGTGTGTGTGCGTACGTATGTGTGTGGAAGTAGGAGTGAATTTTGGCTGAGATCGTGTATATACCTTCTTGAAAGGCGTGACTACACCTCTTCCTGTGGCTTGTATCATCGTGAAATAACATGCTGTTACCGCTAGTGTCAACCTTGATAGATGTTCAGTTGAGCTACACATAGATAGATAGATAGATAGATAGATAGATAGATAGATAGATAGATAGATAATTTTGCAACGTCAATCGCCATCTTCTTGGGCCATGCTCAACTTTTGTCCTTTCCTCCCTATTCTCATTCTTTTCGCTTAACTTTCACTTTCACTTTCACTCCCAGCAAACTCCTGTGTATTATTACTACCTTAGGGTGACATGGTTAACAAAAAATTAGACAGCTGTGATAGATAGATAGATAGATAGATAGATAGATAGATAGATAGATAGATAGATAGATAGATAGATAATCCGCGGTAATCTTACGGTTCCTCTCAGTTTACTTGTTTTCTCTCTTGATCTGTTCTCCTAATTCTGATTATATTTCACTAAGACTAATCTTTTTTCTCTCTTTTTCTTTATTATTCCCGCCATATTACAATCTTCATTTTTCTCTTTCTTTCATTCATTCTTTCTGTTTTTGTGTTTTTCTGTCTGTCCTTGTGTCTTCCTCTCTTTTTCCCAGATGTTCTCCTGAATTTCCTCCGTATTCATCTTACTCTTTCCTTTCTCACAATTGTTTTTTTTTTTTTGTTTTTTCCTCTTCATTATTTACTCGCTATCACCTTATTAACTCTTTCTTTCTGTTTCTCTTTTGGACGCGGTTTTTGTTATCCTTTCTTAAAGCCATCTTCCTCTTTATCTCACTCCATCCCTCGTTTCTAACCAACAGCCTCTCTTTATAGTTTTATCTTTTATTAGTTACTTCCCCTTGTTTGTTTTCTCCCGCTTAATGATTTTCAAAAACAGCTTTCAATGCAAACATGAAAATCTTTTATTTTCTCGCCGTGTGTTCTTATTGTCGATATTTTTTTTCTGTTTATCAGCTGATTAAACTAGTTTTTATTTTTGGTTTTTCTCAATTCTTTTCGATTTTCGAGTATATATTAATGACTTGCTTTCATCACATATCGAACAAAGTAAAAGTAAACATACACCTTAATTTCATATTCTGTTCCGATTGTTGAAGATACCAATGGGAATGTTATGTATCTGCGTACTTTCTAAACAATTATAATCAAGAAATATAATGTTTAAATCTCGTAGGAGAAATATACCGGAAATATGACAAAAGCAGTAGTGTTTTGTTTAAGACACAGGAACAAGAGATACAATTTTTATGATCAAAATTATATCAGAGCGAACAATAAAAGTGCAGAATGGCCTATACATATATTTCATAGATTACACAAAAAAGTATTTGATAAGGTACGACACAAAGACCTCAGCTTACGATCATATCACTTTGAAGCACCTGTTCCCATACGAACACCGAAGTTAAGCAACGTCGAATCTGGTCAGTACCTAGAAGTATGACAACTTGGGAATATCAAATGCTGTAAACTTGGATGTGCGGGTTGTTTAAGAGATATTGGCTCGAGCCGTGTTCCAATTCCAGTTGGGTTCGTTATATTCACTTACGCGTAAATATCCTTAGGAAAGGGATAACTCCACCTCTTATCCACAAATGGATTCCTCTATACCTTAAAAGCAACAAATCCCACAGGTAGGACCCTAGTTTCGCTCGATATTGAAAATCCTTTAACCAATGTCCCAGTTGAAGAAACGATCAACATAATTAGTGAGCGTATTTATAAACACCTATCAATCCTCGCCTGCACCATGAAAGGCCGATTCTAACATCCAAACTAATGGCGTCAGCCCAAGAAATCCATTAGGTCCTGCCTTCTCTAACTTTTATATGTCACATATTTGTCAAGTATTTGAAACTAATGACAAACCACAAATCTACGGAAGGTTGTTTTGATAAAAAAAAAAAAATAAGGACGAAATTATAAATCTAAAATCAACTTTCGAAAAAAACTCCACACTAAGATTTACATACGAATTCATGATGTCGATATAGAACTGAAATCCAAAGTACTTATCCCTACCAGTATAAAAGAAAACACTAGTACGAACTTTTGTCTTCTAAACTATGATAGCCAATGCCCGGCAAGGTATTAAAAAAAGCACAGATAAAAAAAACTTCCGAAATAGAAGATGCCTATATTCTTCCCAATGAAAATTTCTGTGTGAACTAAAACCCATAAAACAAACATTAGTCAACAATTATTTTTTCCAACTACACCATTGATAAAAAAATATTCTTACAAAACATACATGACACCAGTAAAAAAAATACCATACAACAAAACATCAACATATTTTACTGCAACCAGATGCACAAAAATTATAAACAAGAAAAATTCTCTAAACGAAAAATCATTAAACACCACATTTCTGCCGTATATTCCGAAAAAAACATGTAAAGCCTATAATATATTACGAAAATGGAAAACTGCAAACCTTGTTGTCACTAATCAAAATAACCCCATCAAAGTTAAACTAGCGATGACCAATACAATGTAACCATTTCACTGCCCAGTACAAGACTGTCCTTCTTGGTATTTAGGCACCCAAAAGTCACAAAATACCTTAAGGAAAATTCTGTTCGAAAACACTAGCATTTTATATAAATCAAATTACTGAAAACATTTTGGTATAAGAGATGTCATATATAAAACATCTCGCTCCCACTATAAATTTCGACTTATTAAACAACGGAAATGCTATATTGAAAATTTTTAAAAAAATAGAAAAACGCCCATTCGAATTCTAGATGCGCTCAATTCGCGAAGCTCGTAATAAACACGCCTACTAGTATTAAAAGCAACTCAAAAATACATTTTAAACATGAAGAGAAATTAACAATACCTAAGAACAAACACTCTTGAAAATGGCTAAAGAAGTGGCCGAAAACGCTTGAGACAATTTGGAAAATACGG
>CAHIKZ030001112.1:2535000-2605000 GCA_903632075.3 Acanthosepion pharaonis
ATTCGGCCCTTCAAAAAGTGTGGCTGGTCCTGCACGAAACCTTCGCCACTATAATCAAATCTCATGTGCTGTTGTCGGGCTGTTGGTTTCCTGGGAGCAGATCTACTTGACCCTCATACGTCAAATTCGACAGGAGAGTCGAGTATATATATATATATATATATATATATATATATATATATATATATATAAATGCACAAGCACACAGTAATTCATTAACTCTATAAGAATCCTCAACGGAATGCAGAAAGCACTGGAAGGCCGTTTCTTTCTCTCTGGGACTCATCAGCAGTGCGCATACACTACCCGCAATTGAACTCTGACCGTTCCGATACAACGCAAGCGTCATAACACTGGACTAACGGTACTCGGTGACGAGGAAGGAACTGACTATATATATAGCGCCGCTACTCACTAAATTCCGTGGTGATATTCATTCAAGTATGCGTAACCCAACGGATTGTGCCCCCAAGGGCCACGTCATCTTTCCCCATGCCGCTCCCTTCAAATCCAAATCAAATAAAAATCCCACCCAAAAAATTTTCTATCACTCTAATTGTTATGGTCCAGGTTAGGACCAAGGAAGAACAACACGAACACAAGAGTAGAAATAACGAAGGTATATTACACGAAATAATAATACGAGATGTGGAAGGTATTAGTATGACTGTCAGTCTGGTTTGGAGTGAACTACTATCGGCTCGACTCGATTCGACCCTCTCTCTTGAGCGAGCCTGGGCGAGATATATGGAGAACTAGGGCTCCCCAGACGTCTAGTTCCCCCTCTCGGCCTTGCTAGCAGAGTCCAAAGGAGAGGATAAACCAATACAGTTTGGTGCCAGCGTGGCTGCAGGAGTTGCCGGAAGGTAGCACAAAGTGCCGTCCATACGCCTTAGAGGCTCCGCTCCGGGTTTGAATTCAGAGTTGTCCTTCTCCTCGACCAGTTGCCATCCAAGGCTATAGAACCCAGTCTGTCTTGCTATTTACCCGTAGCTGGAGGGAGAAGAAGAAGATTCACACCTTTTCCAAAAGGTATTAGCACGTAAGTGAATGTAATGAATTCGACTGGAATTCGAACTCCGCTCTCCGATTCCTCAATCTACTCCGCTCAAGCGCGCCAGATATATTGGGCTTTGCTTTCCTCTTGCCTTCTGACCTTCAAACGTCCCTGTAAGAATCAAATTTTCCAAACCCTCTTTCCAATTTATGTGTCCTAGAAATTTCAACTGTTTCTTCCTGATGTTAAGCATAAGTGTCCGTTTTGTTGCCATTGTCACTAGAACTTCGTCGTTGATCACATGTTTGGTCCATGGTATTCTCTGCATCTTTTTGTGGGACCACATTTCTATTGCATCACGTCTCTTCTTCATCTGTGAGGATATTGTCCAGCATCACTCCCATATAGGAGGATTGATACTAGATAGCAGTTCAGTAGCCTTTTTACTGTTTCTAATGATATTTTTCTGTTTCTTAATACTTTGCTCAGCTTTGGAAGGCATCTTTCGCTATACCAGTGCGACTTCGGATTTCAGTATCGCATTTTCCATCGTCTGTTAATAGCTTCAGACAAGGTCTGTTAATGGTCCAATATCTGAAACAATGGAATGGGTCAACCGTTTTTATTTTCTTTGTGTTAATAGCTGAACAAGACCTATGTTTGGATATATGCTTACATATTCTTCTATGAGTCTATTTTCATTACTATTTTCTGGCCATGTATATTCGTCTATATATATGTTTATTTATTGTTTGTTTTTATCATTTCACCAAAAGCAAGGCAGTAATTCCACTAGCACGCAGGGGGTTACAGGTTACTTCTTTTTAAAGTAGTAGTAGCTATTATATTATTATTATTAGTAGTAGTAGTAGTAGTAGTACACCCTTGTGCAAATTAATTGAAATAAAAAGAATAATTTCGTTATTAAATTTTCATATTTTTCCAATGAAACATGACCCAATGCACATGTTAGTACTTCGTATGTCCATTCCACAAAGTCGTACTTTGAGGATTGAAACACCGATTCTCGATTGGATTTAAATCAGGAGAGTTTCCGGGCCAATTCATAGCACTTTGATTTACTTACTCTTAAGGCTTGCCAGTGTGTTCATGCTGCGTTACAATTTTCGTACACTTCCTTGGAGTAACGTCCATCGCAGACAATGGCCGCAGGACAACTAATCAACAGTCGAGACATTAGTGTCTGGGCGTGATAAAAAAATCTGATGAAATCACAGATGGTGCAATATTTTTCAAGGCGAAACAACTTTCATGATACACCCCGAAAATAGATTAGTATTACTGCAAATGACCTAATCTGAGGAAAAAATAGAAATCGGTTACAACCTGTCACTCCAGTGGGTCTAAGTTTGACCGTATGGTGAAAGAAAGAAAATTAAAGCGGCCGTTTCAATTAATTTGCACAAGGGTGTACGATAGTTATTATAGTAGTAGTAGTAGTAGTAACAGTAGCAGTAGTAGTAGCAGTAATAAAAGTAGTAGTTTTTAATACGCTTTATCTTCTATTTTCGCTTATACACTCTTATTAAAACATTAATAAAACAGAGTAAAAAAAAAAAAACTCTCTGCCACACATTTCACAATTTATAGTTGGCGTCGTCTAACCGAAGTAAGAAATCAAAAAAGATAAGAACGGGACAGAGGCAATAAAAATCTTTATCAGGCGCTGCGACCAAAATGATTGGTAATTATCTGATCATTAACGTTCACTCGGCTCGAAATTTAGTCCAGTTAGAAAAAAATAAAAAACAAATAACTATTCAGTAAGGAACACGGAAGACAAGAGTAGCCGAAAAGTTGATAATTTAAAAAAAAAACACCTTCATTCCATCCGTATTCCATCAGTAAGTTCCACTTGAACAGCTTCTTCCCGTGAGCCTCTGCCCTGTGGAATCAATTCCCAACAGGATGTTACAATTTTAACCTGTTCAAATCTATGGTTATCCGTTATCTTCCCCTCCTACCTTGGGTGGCCCCTAGGTCTTGTACAGGGTGAAACTCACTGTAAAAAAAGAAATAAACTTTACGGTGCTTTCATATGTCAACGACATAAAAATTATAGAAAGAACATCTTGTTCATTACTTTATATAATATAAGGAGCGTATGTTGATATTTACTATATATATATATATATATATATATATATATATATATACGTATGTATGTATGTGTGCGTATGACGAAAGACATGACTTACCTCAGAATTAGAAACGAGCGCGAACGTGTCTTGCCTGCAAATTGATGAAAAAAAGAAATATGGTTGCTATTGAAGACAAAATTTATACGCTCCTATCTCGTTCAAAACGAGACGATATTTGTACACATGCAAATTTTGGCCGTCTTGTAATAGCATAAAAAGCGGGGTGCCAGCAGCACCAAGGGTCAGGGAGTCATTCGGCGGACTGCGTGTAATAGAGTTGGACGTACGGATTGACAAAACGGAGAAAGTCGAAGGAGGCGCGGCTGATTTGGTGTCTGTTTCACAACTGCCCAGTGTAACGGCTGAGAAAGGGAGTCACGCAATTCATTTCCTTGAGTCGACCGAAGAAGAAAAAAAAATATCCCCACCCCCTCATCATCATTTGTTTCTCCTACAGTGTGTGTGTGTGTGTGTGTGTGTGTGTGTTTGCATATGTATATTAGGGAAGATCGATGCTAATAATAATTTCCAATTTTCTTCCCCTCCCCCATATGAGGTAATTTTGGATTTTGTTGTGTAATTTAATATTCTTTGTTATAATAAATACATTGAACTCTTTTAGTGGTCAGTTTTAATATTTTATATTACTAGGACAGGTATTGAACTCACACTCTTTGGGCCCTGTCACTGGATCTAACTAACGCCTTTATCTACTGTGCCTTTATCCTCAAGAACACATGGCAACTAAATTTTGAATTTAATTTCATCCCCTCAGTACTAGGGGTTAAACTACCTTATTTTAAAAGTAACCCAAAAGTTTCAAGTTATAAAAATCCAACATTTAGTAACACTGAGCTTTCAAAATTATCCCCAACTAGTAACCCTAGTTCCATGGGCACGTAAGAAGAAAAGCATCTATTTATAAAGATTGTTTTAGCAACACGATTAGCAGACATTTTTTACCAATTAATGAATATTTGACAGTGTTCACACAGTAAGAAACATTCAGAGAACATGGCATTTACTTTTGTCGAAATTATTACAAGCACAATGTTGTTTTATGTTTGTATTCGGTGTATATATGCGTATGTAGTTGTGTGTGGTGGGGGGTTCATTGCTGTAGTAAGTGCTTATGCCCGAGTGTGCGGACAAACAAGTCGACGAATGTATGCTAATATTTCCCTCCCAGCTGATCAGTTCCCTTTGTGTTTCGCTTGTCAAAAAATCAAAAGGGACAAATGATTCACAGCCTTTCCATTACACGTGTTTGCAATGTGTTCCGTTTTGTTCTCAGTAAATAAAGTAAAGCAAAGATGACGAGGAAAAACAAAATGAAAGAAATACAAGTGAAAGTGAAAGTGAAAGTGAAAGTAAGTTGCGTTTCTTCCATGGTCCTAATGATTGTAGTTCTTTCTTTCGTTTTCTTCTTTTCTCCTTCATACTACACTTTTTATTTACATTTTTCGTAGACATATATATACGACAGAGATTGAAGAAAAGAAAATATACATATGTCTATATAGATATATAGTTCTTCTTTTCCTTTTTATTTCATCTTTTTATATTTCTTGATATATATATCTATATACATGTATATATATATATATATATACATATATATATATATACATATATATATATGTATATGCATGTATATGTATGTATTGTAGAGCTCACGAACTTCTTTCTCTTTAACTTGTTTTTCTTTGTTGTCTTTACTACTCTCTTGCTTATCACTTTCTCTTTTTTTATAACTCTTTACTTCAATAATTACTTTACTATTCTTTTTTGCTAATCCATTCAAAAAACACATACATAACCTTATCTCCACCCACTAAGCCGATACCAATATATATACAAATGCCAAAGAAAGTGAAGAAAAGATAATATATATATTTCTTCCTCTCTTTTGATTTCATCTTTTCTATTTCTTCATATATATATATATATATATATATATATATATTTAGTTTATGCAAATTTAGGTAATCCGTATGGGTAGACCTGAGGAGGATGATATCCAGAGAGCTCAATGTAAAATTCAGAGCAGATATGTTTGAATAAAAAGACAGACCACGTTAAAGATTCCATGTAATAGCTATTTCACCATAACCCCTGTTAAAGGGTTATGGTGAAATAGCTTATTACATGGAATCTTAACGTGGACTGTCTTTTATTCAAATATATATATATATATATATATATATATATATATATATATATATATATATAATTTAATTAAAATTTAAAAAACAGAAAAACTTAAGGGTCCATTGATTTTATTTCACCAGGAAAGTTTTTTTGCTGGTTCCTCAGATCACAATTCCAAAAATAATAAAATATATATATATATATATATATATATATATATATATATATATATATATATATGTATGTATGTATGTATATATTGTAGTCCCTACGAATGTCTTACTCTTGTTCTAGTTGTCTTTTTTTTGTTGTCTTTACTTCTCTCTTGCTTATCGCTTTCTGATTTTTTACAGCTCTTTCCTTCATTAATTTCGTTTCTATTCTTTTTTTTGGTTAATCCCTTCAACAAAACGCACAAAACCTTATCTCCACCCACTAACCCGAAACCAAAACAACCAGAACTGCGCCACAATCCCCTTCTTACCACCCCTTTTACCGTATAAGTAAACGGTTTTCCTTCACTATTAAAGAAACCATCTAACGCCACGTACCCATGTTTCAAACGATAACCTAATCCAGGGTTCCTCTTTCCACCACCAGATACTTCCTCCTATGTGAGACCTTATTGACAGGATATTACACCTTGCTCACCTTGAAGCCGCAAAGACATAGGCCTGACTAGCGACCCCTTTGCGGAATCTGTGACCGCATTTTGACAACAGAGCTCTACCAGTGTAATGTCTAGAATTCGTTCATTAATACAGGAAACATCCCAACTATGGATGGCCGGTCCTTATGCACGGCCGGCGTTTGATGTAAATTCGAATTGTGTGAGTATTTTAAGGTTGAACCGGTAACAAATGTTATGGAGTGTGCCTACGTACCGATTCATGCCTGACCATATCGTCAGTCACACGGAACAGAGTGTTGAAATGGACGCTGAGAAATTAAATCTCAACTGCTTCTCTCTCAAAAGCTGTTTTCAAACCGGCCACCTCCCCATCCCTGACACCCAAATTACAATACACAAGTGAAAATCACTATTTATTGGTTCAGCGACTTTAGGGAAATACATATTTCTAGGATACCAGTCCTGGTTACATTTCCCTTTTCAGTTAGAGAAGAAGAAGAACATGGCCATTTTGTCTGGAGAGAATGTATACACAATATGAATTTTGGCGATTTACGACTTACACGGGGACGCATATTCATTCAAAGAACACTTTTCGGGGTTTAATTATAGATCAAATAAAGACAGATATGCGTATAGATATATATGCACAGATGTACAGACATACATACCTATATATTTAATTATGTTATTAATAAAGAATCCACACACACACGAATAGATATCATATTAGCCTACTATATAATAAAAAAAATTCCTTTACATCACTATGCGTATTATGCATTGAAAGTCATGGTTTATGCGATGGAAAAGAGTTGATTTTACTAGTACATACTCTCACTTCGTCAAAAAATAACGTGCAACACGTAACAGAAAATATGGTACCCACAGAGATACACAGGCACACACACACACACTCACATACACGCACATGTATATATATATATGTGTGTGTGTCAGTATATTCAAGCATGTTTGGTTAAATACTTTAGACGTATTATGTCCATTCATTTTAGTTTTAATCCTTTCAAGTCCATGAATTAATTTCTTAGTGGCTGTAAAAATTGATCAAGAAAAAAACAAAAATTTTCTTTCATATAATTTTTATTTTCCAATGTAAATAGACATAATACGTCTAAATTTTTTTAACCAAACCTGCGAAATGGCCACCTAAATGGGGTACAATTGAATTTCATTTATATGTAATTCATATATATATATATATATTCTATATATATATTCTGTATAATATATAATGTTTTGAATATTTGGTATGAAGATCACATTCAGGCGTGAAACTGACAGTTATCTTGCAGTGTTGATTCATATACTTGTCTATCGCTCTCTGTCGCTCTCACTTTTCTCTCTCTCTCTCTCTCTCTCTCTCTCTCTCTCTCAATATATATATATATATATATATATATATATAGGTTGCATAAAAAAATACAATTATTTTAAGACATTTTTAAGACAATTATTTTAAGACATAATTGTCAGACTTTGTCCATTTCATAATGTGTGACTTCATTTGTTTACATTTGGATACACTTTGAGCAGATATGAATGTACCTGAGAGATTCATGGAAGATTGAAGATTAAAAACAGTAAAATCGACCTTACGAATCGAACGATTCCCCGTGGCTCGATCGGTTAAGGCACGTCAGGCTAAATGACGGTTCCTTATAGGATGTAGGTTCGTTTCCTGTCGGAGAATGAATATTTTCTATGAAAATTTCTCGGACATTCAGGCAGGTAAATGTTATTTAATACTGTTTATTATAAAAACAGAGCATTTACTTAAATATTTGTATCTATAAAAAGAATGTATGTAAACATAAAAATGTCTTAAAATAATTGTCGGACTTTGTCCATTTCATAATATATATATATATGTTTACATATATATGTATGTGTGTTTCATTTGATTTTTTTCCTTTTCTTACATATATAGGAGGGCTCAATTTGAAATACTCTACAAAGAGTTTTTTAATACACATAAAAAACATTTTTATATACAGCTTGCTCCATGCGTAGCAATTATTTTTTAAATGACTGCTTGTTTATTTTGGGCAATCCTGAAATCTATTCCTCTTTTCACGTTTTTTTCAAAAGGAATTCGTTACCGTGAAGATGATATTTCGAAATAATTTAATTCCTTTTGTTTATTAAACCATCCACGTCCTTGAATTCTATCATTTTCAGTTTCTCCTCCTAATAAGCTCTCATTTTGAAAATTTTCTGTGCATGAAATGTTTTGTGTGTGTGTGTGTGTGTGTGTGTGTGTGTGTGTGTGTGTGTGTGTGTGTGTGTGTGTGTTTGAATTTCAACTCAACGTGATGTCATATAAACTTTTCACATACAAAAAAAATTCATTGCAGCTGGAAGAGGATAGCAAAAAAAATTGTTTATAGTTTCTGAAATTGTCATCAATAGTCAACTGAACTTGCTTTGTTTCAATAAATTCTTTTCTTACGTTCACCTAAAAAAAAAAACAAATAAAAATTCAGTTGGGCCGTTTATATGACGTCACATTGAATGGGTTGAAATTGATTCCATTTTTTCTTTTTTTTTTTTTTTTTTTTTGAAAGAATTATTTATTGTAAAAGGTTTGAACAAAGTAACTATAAACAAAATTTTTTTTTGTTGTTGTTTTTTGCTATTCTCTGCCCGCCGCAATGACGGAGAAAGCATTACCTCCAACCATCGTCAGTGAGACACTCTGCAAGAGCCACTCCGTTTCGCGAGGCTCATCCCTTAATCGAGACGGCATCGCGCCAATCCTCTGAAGGAACGTCATCGAACGAGGGCCAATAACCCCAGAAGTCTCCACTGCAAACGTGAGAACGTCGGAATTAAAAAGCCACTTGTGTAACTCCACACGGAACAGTTCACGAAAAAAATGGAGTATCATTCAAAAGTACTCATGGGAAAAACTATATAAAAAAAAGTTAATATGAATTTTGGCGAATTTACCGATAAAACAAAACAACTTATTTGGAAATTTGAAAGATAAAAATAATAATAAACCGAACTTGTCCATATTATTTAACAAAACATGTTTGATATATACACCCTTGTGCAAATTCATTGAAACAACCGCTTTACTTTCCCTTCTTTCACCATACGGTCAGTTTAGAGCCAATGGAGTGACAAGATGTAATCGATTTCTATTTTTCCACATCATAGGTCATTTGCAGTGGTGTGCAGTAATATGAATCTATTTTCGGGATGTGTGATAAAATTTGTTTGGAATGGAAAAATATTGCATCATCCGTGATTGCATCAGATTTTTATACGACCCAGACACTATTGTTTCGACTGTTGATTAGTTTTCCTACGACCATTGTCTGCGATGGCCGTTACTCCATGGAAGCGTACAAAAATTGTAAGGCTGCACTGGCAAGGCTTACCAGTGAGCAAGTACTATAGACTGGCTCGGAAACTCTCCTGTTTTAAATCCAATCAAGAATGTGTGGTCAATCTGCAAGCAATGACTGCATGGACTAGACATACAACGTACTAACACGTGCACATTGGAAAAATACGAAAAAAAATAATAACGGAATTATTCGTTTTGTTTCAATTAATTTGCACAAGGGTGTATATATATATGCTGCTGAAAATTTTATTTCGGTTGAGCTCTCTGGGGAGGAAGTGTGGGTTTATAAACAGCGACTATTACGGCTAATAATGCAAGACTCTTTGGCAAATCGAATCGAGTTCTCTCAGTCACTGTGGGTTTATCCAAAAATAAATACGCTTAAATTCACCTTCATCCCTGCCGTGCGCCAACGGCTTAGTGGTAGAATCCCCGACTGATGCCAGTTCGATCCTAGCTAGAGGCAACCGGACGTCTAACCACACTGATGAGCTGTGATATATATATATATATATATATATATATATATATATATATATATATATATATATATATATATACTAAAATGACAATTCTTTTGCAATGCGTTGACTTGCATATATATTGCCTTTTATATATGTGGCAATATATTATCTCACGTCTCTGTCCGGTGCTAAGTCATCTTGGCAAAATCGGATGACAAAGAGGAAAAAGTTTTAAATAAAGTGTCGTATCAAAACTAAGGAAAGAACCCAGTCTCTTTTGATCATCAAAAGACATTGGTCACGTGATTTTTCTGTCGCCCTGCCAAAAATAAATCATTAATAAGTGACAGACACAGAAACACACAAAGGTCAAAGTTTTTGAAGGCAAATTTGGGCCAATGTTCAGACTTGCTGTCTGGATGTCGAAAGGTTAAATTTTGACAAATGAACTCTTTAAGTTTCGGTTAAGTCCTCGTAAGCTGCCGAGTACAGGACGCAAATTTAAGGATTGAGATTCATTAAACTAGTTACCTCCAAAGATTTGCTAAAAATTGAACATACATGATAAAAAAAATGACCCAACTTAATAAAAGTAAAGTTTTATCGCCAAAATCTTTGTTACTATTAAGAGGAAAGGCCAAAGGATTTTTTTTATTAAATTAAATTTTTTTATCCTTTTTAGAACTTCCGAAATTTTGGTCTAAAATTTTGTTTTTCTTGTCTTGTGTGCGGCGGACAATAAATTACTATAGGAAATTTTCAGCGTCTTTTTTGTGGTAAAAAAAACCATTGATTTCGAAATTATTGCAAAAATCAAATTGTTTGATTTTAGTGAGACTTTCAGGACTTATTCATAAATGAATGAAATCATTTTAGAAATGCTTGTTTTTTTTTTAGGAAATCGTGGTAAAATTATGTTTTTTTTAATCTGTAAACCCTAACTTATTAATTTTATGATATTTCGAGAAATTTATTGTTGTACCACTTAATATTAATGTTAACTTTACACAGAACTTCTTGGAGACTTTAAATCATCGATTTGTTTTTGTAAAATAAAACTCCCAGTTACTGATAATCTACTCTCAATCGTAAAATGAAAAATGCAATAAAATTAAGACATTATTTAATTAGAAAATCTTTTAATTGCTTTTATGAAAAAGATTTATTACGGACACTATTATATTTAAAAAAATATTCAATATTGAATAATGATTTACAAGAATTGTTTTCATTTTTTTATTTTAATTAGAATAATTTATAAAATCTTTTAAAATTCTGTTTTAAACAGTTAGGTGATATTATTATTGAGTAAAAACTATACTTACTAATCATAAATGGAAAAGCTTACTACAATTCAGTGACCACAATATTTTAAAATGAATTTTGTTTTATTGTTTTGTTTTTGTTTTTTTTGTTTTTGTTTTTTTGCGTGCGTATAAACGAGCTAATTTTTATAAATACGGATGTACATACAAAGCATTATCAGAAAATAAGTACGTAACTATTGTAAAATTAACGCCAAAATACCAAAAATTCAATAAAACATTAGATTACAGGGAATATTTTCCTAAATTTTTAAGATTACTGGGTGGTTAAAATTATATTAAAAAGGCGCTCACGTTATACTCCTCAAGTAATTTTTAAAGATATGTACATCGTAGAAAAATTTAGAAAAACTCAATCAAGCTGTCAACATCTTTAATAAACACTTACCTCAATTTTTAAAATGTATTTCTTTGATATTTAAACTAAAAGTAATATTTGTTTCAAATCAAAGTAATTAAACTTTTAATCAGATAATATACTTTTCAAAAAAATATATTTTATTTTTTAATAATTTTTAATAAACAGAATTACATTGTGCTCATAGATGACTAAAATGTCGCTAAAATCAGCAACTTTTAGCGATTTAAAAAAAAATCTCCTTCCAGTCAATTTAAAGTAGTTTCGATATACAGCAAAATATTTTACTTTTTGAAATATTAAATATAATCTCTTAGCTTGAAATCAAAACTAAAATATAAGCTTCAAGAAAAAAATATCTTTTTAAAGTTCGTTTGATACCTTAGGTATCACGTTTCATTTGAAGATACCTACATTAAACTAACTGAAGTCTGATACATTAAAGAGGATGGCACTCACTTCAATTGGAATGCTTTGTTGGACTAACGTACTGTTTGACCACGATGATGCGATAATTGGCGCTTTTTCTTTTTTTATGTGACGTGTCTCTTAAAGTCGTTGGTGATGAAGGTTCTCCACAACTTCCTATCCTCTATAATTATAAACAAAGTTTATCCCCTTAGTATCCCTTCCAGTCCCCGTTCTGCTATCAATTTATCAATTATCTCGTTAGGGAGATTACTGTATGTTTCCCTCTGTGCTTCTTGACTTCAATAAGTCCCGTGAGTGTCAAATACTGTCAGCCTGCTTTCGTCATTATGTCTCCCAGAAATGTTAGCTTCCTCTTACTAAGTTTATTTTACTATTGTACAAGACCAAGAAGTAGTTATAAACCCGGTGCTAATAAAAAAATTAAAAAAAAAAAACGAGTTGCGCTAGTCGGCAAGTGTCATTTTTTTTTTAAATTACCGCCGTGGCAAGATGACCAAAACTGGAGAATGACTCTTCTTTCTTCGCTAAAAATTATTAATATATTAATTTTAAAATAAAACTTTCATTTATTCTTTCAAACTGAATTTTAAATTAGAAAAAAAATTCTTTTAAGTTCCCTTCAAGAATGTTTTCGATAATCGTGAATAAAATAAATTATAGATTTTACCGTTGAAAAGTAAAAGTGTTTGGAATTACTTTGAAAAAAAAAAAAAAAAAAAAAAGGAAAATCTTTAGAAGTCTGTCAGAGCTTCTGATTCCAGTGTATCGTTGATTTTATGAAACAAAAACTTTTGGAAAAGGTTTATTTTTGTAGTGGTCCGATATCCGATAATTCCTCCTCTTTGATGTGTGTGTCTGTGCGTACAGTTTTGGTTGCAGTGATGTATTGCATGTACTGAAAGAAACGATATTTGCTGGCGGTGAAAAGTTGACATTGTTCCCGGCTGCAAAAGAAACCTGGTAAGTGGGGTCAGCAAGGAGTAAATGGACGGTGAATGGGTTGGAGACGAAACAAATACAATGATGCAAATAAGTGCAATGTTTCTTTCTCTTTTAGTTTCGTCCTTTTTTATTCAAGTGCGAACAATAAAGAGCGAAGTGCAGAGACAAAGTTGAAAATGAGATAAAAGCAAAGATAAAAATTGTCATTAAACATTTATTTTAATTAAAAGAGAAAGAGTGAGCCAAATTTTGCACCCTGTCACACTTATTCGGATTCTTAATTCGTTTTTCTTTTTCATTTTTAACGAATTGATTTTCTTTCTTTCTTTCTTTCTTTCTTTCTTTCTTTCTTTATTTATTTATTTATTTATTTATTTATTTATTTCATTTCATATATTTCTCAATAGTCTTTCTCTTTCCCCTACAATTCTATTCCCGCTCTCTCTCTCTCTCTCTTTTAGTATTTTTAGTGTCTTTCTTTCGTTTATTGATATATTTCTCATCCTTTACTTTTTTTTCTATTTCACTTTCTGTTTTGTTTCTTTCTTTCTTTTCTTTCCATTTCTTTCTTTTCATTTTTTCTTTCTTTTCATTTTATGCTCCTTTTGCATTTCTTTCTTTCTTTCTTTCCATTTCTTTCTTTCTTTCTTGCCTTAACTTCCTTCTTTTTTCTTTTCTTTCTTTCCTTCATTTCTTTCTTTTCATTTATTTTTTTTTTTCATTTCTGTATTTCTTTTCATTTCTTTCTCATCATCTTTCCTTTCTCATTCAGCATTTTTTTTATTATTATTATTAATTTCTCTCTTTTCAGATCTTCCTCTTTGCTTTCCCAGTACAGGACAAAAGGTGAAAACAAATTATGTATTTTTTACTTATTTCAGTTTTTACCTTTTACAAATTTCTCTTTTCTTTTTCTCTGTCTAATTTTCTTTTTAATCTTTTCTTTTTCTTCCTTTTTGTTTCATTTCTTCTTTTCGATTTGATTTTCCTCCTTTCTGTTTGTGATTTGTACTTAAACACACTTTATTCCAGTAAGATGTCTGTGGATGATATCACTCGATTAAAGCCCACCTCTATTAAATTTTAAATTTCACTAGTTGTAACGTTTGGGTTAATTTTGAAACTTTAAATTCAGCTTATTGTAATGTGGGGATCTACTTTTAAAATAAGTTAGTCTAACTTAGGATAATAATAATAATAATAATAATAATAATAATAAGAAGAAGAAGAAGAAGAAGAAGAAGAAGAAGAAGAAAACAAAATTAAAGGAAAGTAAGGACCTACGTACATCAAATTGTCTTCCAATTAAATGGCAGATGAAAAATTCTCGTCGAACTTTTAAAAGGTAAGCTTAAGTATTATTGCAATAGTTAAATGCTTCTGTTGTTTATTATTGCCAATCACATCTACTCCTCCCTATCTATTGTGATGAAAGAACAATCAAGAGCCCTTCGCAAGAGCTAACTTAAATGCCACCCTATCGGCCACCTTATATATATATATATATATATATATATATATTATAATTACTTTTTAAAATTATGATTCCTTCGCTACATAAGAGTTCTCACGTTTCAAAAAATTTCGCTTGATGATGAAACAGAGCTTGATACTTTAATTCAATTTAATTTTAATAATTATATTGAAGTTTTTTTGGCTCCTGTTTTTGAAACATGAGAATTCTTATGTAACGAAGGAATCATATTTTTAAAAAAAATAGTTATAATTTAGGCTCTACTTTTGTATTCAGGATGGCCTGACGATTGCTTCTAGCATGAAACAGACTGTCGCCTCTAAGTGACTTCTATGTTCACTTTTATACTTACACACACTCTATCTCTGATATTGAGCAATTTATCCCATAAATATAGCACATTTTAAGACTATATTTCTTCATATATATATATATATATATATATATATATATATATATATATATATATATATATATTACATTTGGTCTTTGGTGTTCATTTTAGTCGCTGTGCACATTTTTCGTTCTCGATCTTTGATAGAGTTGACCGATAAACTGGTTTAACTGTCGTTTTGTTTATCGTGTTGTACAGGGTGTCCCAAAAAATTTGGCATCATTTTAAAAGCAATTATCTTGAAAACTACTAAGTCTAGCTCAATGAAATTGAACAGTTTAGGTTTTGAACATCATAAGTTTATTCTGGGACCGATTTCATAAGTGTTCAATATGTGCACCGACTGTGACACGGCACACGTCAGGTTTGTTGTTAAGCTCTTGCCAAACACGTTGTAGCATGTCTCCGGTAACATTATCCAGTGCAGAAGTGATTCTCTGCTCGAGTTCATCAATGCTAGCAGGAAGAGGGGGGACATAGACCAGTCCCTTCTCTTATCCCCATAAAAAGAAATTATATGGGGACATTGTCTGGTAACCGCGGCGGCCATTTCATCAGAAAACTGTCTTCATCTCCACCACGCCCGATCTATCTCTCTGGCAGATTCTCATTGAGATAAACACGTATTTTGCTCTTCCATTAAATATACAATCTTGATTTGTTTCCATACATTATGTGAAAATTTGAGGTTTCAAGAAGCATTGCAAAATTATTGGCCTGCAAAATGATATCAAACTTTTTGGAACACCCTGTATTTTGATACTACCGCTTTGCGGCTTTTTTTCCCCCCCCCTCTTTTTGTTATTACTTTTTCCACCAAGTTTAACATCTATACCCAACAACATGGTGTGTCAAAAGGATGGATTTTCTCTTGACATTGCTGTTACCTTATACTCCCTGTGCACTACTTATTGCTCTTTTTAGAATGTTAATACAACGCCTTACAAGGAAAAGGTATAAATCCTCTTCTTCTCCCCCCAGGTACAGGTAAATAGCAGGACAGACCGGGTTCTATTGCCTTGGATGTCAACTGGTCTACCGCAGAAAGAAATGGCAACCTACTGCGGGAAAAAAATCTGCCTCGTCAGTCACGTATCTTTCGATACATGATCGCCTAAGCGTGTATCATGCATGACACATAACTGACTGAATACAACCCAAACATATGAAACTGGATTTAGTCATTCTCTTTTTTCTCTGGAATAAATTCGCTAAAATATTTTACGAGTACACTGGGACATATTCCATTGGTAAGAAGTTTCATTTGAACAGCTTCTTCCCAAGAACTGATATTTTATATAAAAAAAATTCCTGAGAGAATGATTCCCCTATCAATACAACCTCTTCAAATCTAGGTTCAATCGTAATCTATCCTCCATATACTAATAATCTGCTCTTCTTACCTTCTCCTCTGACGTACATAAAACAACGTCATTCAGTAACCCTCTACCTTGAGTGGCTCTTATGCCTTGTATTGAGTGAACAATAAATAATCCATTTTTCTTTTTCATTGAATGCTGCCATACCATCAGAGGGAGTGAAACCGAGAGGATGAAATAAATTGTGAAATAAAAAAAGGAGACAATTGTGCCCATCATAAGTGAAGTGCTTGAACTTTTTTAAATCATTCCCCCCCCCCCAAGCAAGGCGAGAATGCCACTAATACACGGGGGTGGGGTCACAGAGCGTGAAAGTAAGAGAAAAAACTGGGTATGCGAGAAAAGCATAAAAGATGAACGGGGTTCAAGACAACAGAAGATGGTGATTTTTTGAAGTTGTCAGGGAAGCAAGTAAACGGAAGGGAGTTCCGCTGTCTTGTTGTGTAGGAAAAGAAACTGTTGGAGTAGAAGTGGTGGTTACATTTAACTATTTCAACAGTAAAAGGGTGGGACCTAAATGCCAATCTAGTAGCACGCTTAAATTCATGTAGTCAGGGCACCAGGGAAAAAAGCTCGTCAGAGCATCTACCATGAAAATATTTGTACAAATGAAATAGGTAAAGCCACATCACGCCTGTGAGAAAGTGACTGAAGCCGAGATGCAAGGACAGGATTGATTACATTGCAGATCCTTCTTTGGATTTTGTCAAAAAGCTCGAGATGAATAACAGGAGCACCAGACCAGATATGCCAGCAGGATTCAATGCACTGCCAAATGTAAGTGTTTGGATTGATTCCGAAGCAATCTTACAGAGAGATTAGAAGAAATGGAACTCCAAAGAAGGATTGAAACGTTATGGACAAACAGTTTTATTCAAGTCAAAAACACTGAGTAGAGTGTGGGATTAGTCAGGAGATATGCTATCACTTGATCTGCAATGAAAATCACTAGATGCGGAGGGTATGAACATCGACGTAGAAAAAATACTAATACGATGATTGATTAAAAGGATAGGAAATTAAAAAAAGAATCGAATAATCGAGATGAGAAAAAAAGTTGGGGATACAGGGATGATTCGAAGAGGTGGAAAATGAATTATAGAACAACAACAACATCTCGCCCTCTACCCTGAGTGGCTCTTGAGCCTTGTATTGATTGAACAATAGATTTTTCATTTCTTTTCACATATAAGTGATCCTGCGTTATATTTTTAGTTTCTATTCAAGGCCTCTTTCTGTCTTCCATTCAAACAAATGGTATATGCCAAAACCAGAAAACTGTCCTAGAAAATGGAAAAATTAAAATTCTATAGGATTTCGAAGTTGAAACGTATTGCCTAGTCCAAGACAAACCAGATCGAGTTATCGTAAAGACAAAACAAACTCTGCCATTGAATGCCGCCATATCAACAGACGACAGACTGAAACCGAGAAAAAATAAATTGTTAAATAGAAAAAGAGACAATTGTGCCCATCATAAGTATAGTGTTTGAATTGATTCCGAAGAAAGATTCCGAAGAGATTAGAAGAAATGGAAAGCCAAGGAAGGATTGAAACGTTACGGACAAACAGTTTTATTCAAATCAAAAACACTGAGTAGAGGGTGAGATTAGTCAGGAGGTCTGCTGTCACTTGATCTGCAATGAAAATCACTAGACGCGGAAGGTGTGAAGAAGAAGAAGAAGATAATGGTGATGAAAGTGGAGTGGGAAAGAGAGATTAGAAGTGAAGGAAATGAATGATAAAAAAAGGAAAATAATGGAAGAAGAGCAGATAAAAGATGGGGATAAAAAAAGAAAGAAGAAGAAGAGATTAGAAGAAGAAGAAGAAGAAGAAGAAGAAGAAGAAGAAGAAGAAGAAGAAGAAGTTGTGTCAATGAAAAGATGAGATGAATAAAGAGCAGAGTATTTAAGATGCATTATGCTGATAAATAGCCAGGCGGAAAATATTAAGAATAGAAATAGAAACAAATTGGCAAAGACGTGTT
This sequence comes from Acanthosepion pharaonis, assembly GCA_903632075.3. Lineage (NCBI taxonomy): Eukaryota > Metazoa > Mollusca > Cephalopoda > Sepiida > Sepiidae > Acanthosepion > Acanthosepion pharaonis. The sequence continues at coordinate 2,553,076 of CAHIKZ030001112.1, forward strand.
CTTTAAAACACTGTTTCTCAAATTTTTCTTTCTTGTGGCACATTTTGGGTGTCAAAAAATATCAAGAAATATATTTTGTTTACAAAAACAAAAAGTAGCAAAAAATATAAATCCTGACTCCACTGCTACTTGTGCCTCCATGTCTATTTAAAATATTTCTCAGGTACAGGTTTGGGGCTAAGGATCCACGTTGAGAATCACTGCTTTAAAATTTAATCTTTGCCTTTATTCCCGAAAGAAAAGCAAAAGAGACTAACAAAATACAGTAGAATCCCTGACAACCGGACTAAGAAGGCTTTCCGGATATGAGGAATTGGTTACAGGAATTGGTTAAGTCCGGATATGAGGGGTTATATTTAGATTAAAATAAAACTACTAAAATGAAATCAGGTTTAAGATTTATTTTCAGTGTTTTATAGTAAACAAAATAATTCTCAACTTTTCCCCATTTTGTTTTGATTTTGTTCTTGAATTTTTTTAAACGAAAGACGCTTTTTAACTCTACGTGCGTTATTGCAATCGTCATAGCTGGCTTTCTTTCCATACAACTGATAACCTTTTCAATAGATTTTTCAACTTCAATCCAGGTTTCCTCAAAAGCATGCATCTTGTCGCTATCTTCTTACAGATGTGTCTCGTTGTCACTCTTTTCTCTTATTCTCATCATCTTTTGCACCAATACAAGCCATTAGGGTGAAATAAGCATAAGCAATTATCCAAAGTAAATTTCCTGAAAAACAGAAATTTCAAATCAGTTATACACCACCCAAATAGCTCAAATATACACATCAAAGTCATGTCCGGATATGCGGGATTTCGGATATGAGGCACTCCGGATATGAGGGATTCCGGATATGACGGATTTTACTGTATATGAAAATAACAAAAGAAAGAATAACACAGTTTCTGGTAATGAATGACAACCGCGAAAAAGAAAATGAAGTGAAAGAAAATAGATAGCAATAATGGGATAAATGTAACAATAATTATGATTTGATTTCATACGTCAAGACTGACAATGGATGTAACAGCCATTTGGATCCCACTGCCTGAGCAGATAAGATAATTATGAGAGCGTAAACTGGCCATATACATTATCATCTACACACTTTTCTATCTCTACCATCATGACATGGTACTGATATGATATGTTCCCTATAAATGGACAAATCAGGGAAAGATTGTTTCATGCTTTATCCGAATATATTCCAAATATGTTAACGTGACAGGGTCAACCTCAACCGAAATTTGATTCTGTTTTCACTCTGATGACCACAACACCATCGCATTTCTGTCAACTCAATACGTAACCCCCCTAAACACACATGCACACATGCACATACACATACATACATACATATGAAAATATTGCACACACACATACGCACACACACACGCACACACATGCACACACACACACACATATATATATATATATATATATATATATATATATATAGATAGATAGATAGATAGATAGATAGATAGATAACTATACTCGTTTCGAAAAACCTTCGAATTTTTGATTTGCTAATAATCCAATCAATTCAGAGGGGAAAAAAAGGTTTTAAAAAAAGAAAGAGCTAGAAACATGAAAGTCTGTCGAAAAAAAATCGCACAGATACAGGTTTAAAGCCCAAAGAAAAAAACCCGATACGAATAAACAACTAACTAACAAAAGAGCTCAATACAACCGTAGAGCAGACCTAGATACACCTAGTGAGCCAGACAAACCTGTCTGGCTCACTAGGTCTATCTATCTATCTATCTATCTATCTATATATATATATATATATATATATATATATGTGTGTGTGTGTGTGCGCGCGCGCAATATTTACACAATGCTTGTATACTATACAGTCTTGTGGTTAGGACATGACACATTGTCAGTTTAATCAATGTGTGTGAAAAGTCAGAAAAAGTTAGGTGTCTGAATACTTAGATTACCCCCCTCCCCGCCCCTTTTATGCAATGCATGTGTGCTGTTGTAGCAGGGTGGAATTTACCGGGACCAGGCTTACTTTGTGTTATGCTGCATCTTTTCCGAAGACAAGAACACAACGTTAGGAAGACAAGGCCACAAAGACAAAAGAGAAAATCAACAACTGCATTGATACCAGTCCAAAGGACGACAAGTAATCCTCTGATCCTAAACAGCTTACAAATGATCCGATTCTGAGCGGAAATATTGATCCATACATCAAAAGACTGTCATTTTTTATGGGCACTATGCTATTTGATAATAATGATTCTAATATTTATTCAAGTTATTGTAGCAATAATAAGAAAATCTAAGGTTAATAATAAGAGATGTTAATAAATCGCCCACATCTTGAATAGCAATTATAACGATAAAATAGCAATTTATTGCAATAATGATTAGAATAATTGAAACCCGATGACGAACTTCTGCGTGAGTGTCAAATCCTAAGCCATCAAAGAACCTGAGAGAAGTGATTTTCATCCCAATGTACTCATTGACGCCATGAAACCTTAAATGAAGGACTTGGTCTTACGACAATGAAGAGAATTGGATAAGGCTTCACAGAACTTGACAATAGGAAATCTTATTTAATTTACTTTTGAAAAACGATAACAAAATATTTTGAGTATTGTGTTGTTTTTGTTTGTTTTTTTTTTCAGTCTTTTTATTTCGGTGGTGGCAAATGAGTTCTTTATTTTTTGTCCGAAAAAAAAAAAAAAGAATCAAGATTATAAAAACGTTTATCATTAAAGCCTTTCCTTTACAAATTCATCTTTCTTTCGGGTTTATTCTCTATTATCTCATTAATTCATTTCTGTTTTTTTTAGACGAAGGTTTGGAACGAAAACGTTTTACCTTCTCCATTCACATTCATTGAAAAAGTGGTTTAATATCAGTATCGTATTAAATTCCATTTCTTGCTTTCATTAATTGGAAGCAACATGACATGTATACGTGTATATATATATATATATATATATATATATATATATATATATATATATATATATATATATATTGTGTGTGTATTTGGGCAGCAATCCCTCTTTTATACAATTTTCGTTAAAGACGACTGACAAGGCACTGCGATTAAGCTTTTTATTTAATTTTTCTTCTGTTCGTATAAATGTTTGCATTTCGGGACACAAATTGTGTAAAAACTGCCCAAAAGTTCTGCATATCCGAGCGCTTTCGGCTATTCTTTTACCCATTATCAAGGATTATTATTATTATTATTATTTTTAAGTGAATATGTGGTTTTTTTATGTATATCTAAATTTACAGGAATGTTTATTTTCACGGTCAGTACATTGTGGTTGTGTTCATAGTTATTGTTATTAAGTGTTGGATTTCCCTTTTTATTATAAGTGCTTTCATTATTTTTAATCCTTTTTTATATGTGGATGAGTCTATTATACTTGTATTTTCTACTAGTATGTTGCGGATGGAGTTTGGTAGGTTTCCGTGTGTGTTTAAATGAGTCCTAATGGAGCTATAGTCGGGTAGATGTAGCGTGAGTCGTCTAGATAGACATGTAGTGGTATGACCAATTTCGGACAATTTTTACACGTTTTGTAATAAGGTGTATTTAAGCAGCAATATATTTTTCAAATATGTTTTGTTGAATAATATCGACAAGTTCTGTCTATCCTGTTTTTACTTTTTCAAATTTCCGAGTAGTTAGTTGTTTTATCACGATCACAAGTCCCGTAACCCATTAATGTTGTAAGGGTATCACACGTACTGCCGCTGCAAGATAGCCTGACGGAGCCCAACCCGCTCCAGAATGATTTGAATTCAGAGTTTTTGATTCTAGTCGCCAACCGAGGCTATAGAATTCGTACGAGAGCTATAAGACCCTGCTATTTACCTATAGACGGGGAAGAAGGGATGGATTTATACCTTTCCCAGTGGTATTAACACGTAATGAACTCGACTGGAATTTGAACTCAGCTCTATGATTCCCCAATCCGAGTGGCTATCTATTACTCCACCGTGCAATTTGTTTTATAAAATCGGTAAATTTACCAAAATTCAGTATTTACATTATTCGGACTATTGTCCTCATCTTTGTCGCCGTATTTATTACAACGTTTCAGCCGTTGTTGTGTTCATAGTTAATGAACAGAACAACTATTAGAACCGTTGGTTAGAATATCGAACTGAACCCTTTCTTTCGCTTACTGGGGTAAACTATTCTAGTTCCACGTCAATTATCCAAGTTCTCCACTGCCTTAACCAAGTATTGAACTCACACACTTTGTATGCTGTCACTGGATCTAACCAACGCCTTTATCCACTGTGCCATGTGTCCTTGAGGACATCTGTGTATGAATTTCTGGGTATTATAAAGCTAATATATTCAGCAACAATTTTTTACCAGTGCTCATATTAAAATTTTGGCTGTTATCATTTCGTGTTTTTACCAGAGCTCATACTGCAATTTTTGTTGTTATTTTCACTTTTCTCTGGCACACCTTATTACTGATTCCCATATTGTATTCATTTCTATGCTTGGTCGGCTCGGGAAATTTTTTGTCGCCTAGCATATGTGCTGATTCCTTAAGTTTATGAATATTCCAATGGTGATCTTTGTCTATGCTCAACCTGATCATACAAAGGGCGGTGATCCTCCTTTTCTTTCCATATGTGGTCAGCCACGCCTGATTTTTCCACTTCCCCTCGTGTTACAGTTTTCTGGTGTTCTTGAAGCCTTACCTTAACGGGCGGCCTGTTTCCCCTTTATATTTCTGACATCCATTAAACATAGCACGTGGAACTAGAACAGTCTACCCCAGTGAGCGAAATAAAGGGTTCAGTTCAACATTTCAACCACCTGAAGAAGGCCGGAGCGTACAACGGCCGAAACGTTGTAATAAATATGGCAACAAAGATGAGAACAATAGTCCGAATAATATAAATACTGTATATAATACCTCTTTTAAGAAATATAGACAGTTAATGAAAGGCTAACCACAAATTTACACGAATGACAAATGTAAAATAGTCTACACGGCAATACAGCGACATCTACCGTAAACTTTCTTTAAACTTAATGATTCAAAAATGAAAGATTTGCGGACATGTGTTTACACGGACTTTTGATCTTGCTTTGGTGTGAGAAGCCTGCCCCCAAAGTTTGTAAAAGTATTTTGATACACCCTATATATATATATATATATATATATATATATATATATATATATATATATATATATTACATAACAGGGAAATTCAAAATTACCTCTTGAGTATAGATTATTTCAAACAACGTCAATACGTTGGCTTTGTTCAACTCGAATGGTGGACGTATCGGAAATCGAAATTTAAAATTTAATATTTGAAAAAAACAGCTGAAAGAATTGATACATAGCCAACCTATAACATAGCAGACAACATAAAAACTGCCCGAGTGGTGGTAAGGGGAGGGTGGATGCCTGGCTTAAATGAAAAATACGTTGCACAAATTCAACCTAGATATAAACTTTAACACCCCAAGTTGTGGTTATAAGAAAAAAAGAGAAGTTATACTAAGGGCAGGCGAAAGAAAAGGTTTGCTTTGGTTTTTGTTTTACGGCATATCAACCTCAATGGGTTATTATTTTTATTGCTGGTAATATGTTTTTCTTCAAAAATCAATTTCTGTGAATATTTTTCCTTGAAGAAATCCATAGCTGGCCATATTTTTTCAAAGAATGTATAACTGTTTGTATTGCTGGTATTTTTTTTTAAATGTATTGCTGATAATAATTTTTCCTTCAAAAATTTTTGCAGGTAATAATTTTTTTATTACAAAGTATTTCTGGCGTTAAAACCTATTTTTACACAATTTTGGGTGTTAACTATTTACCAATAGCTGGGACCATAACAGGTGCTACCACCCCGGGTCAGGGTGGACCTGGGAACACCAGCAATTAAGAGGCCTTGCTGCTGGACTTAGTTTATCGTCTTATCCAGGACGCGGATGTATTTTATCGTCATACCCAGGACGACGAAAGAAAAGTTTTTTTAATATGAAAATTACTAATTATTAATTATATAATAAAAAAAACAAAATTTAACATTCAAAATTACCAAAACATGCTTACAAATAAAATATATTTAGATTAACAACAAATAGTTTTTAGATAGATTATATTAAAAAAATAAATAATAATTCAAAAAATTTATATCAACAATTTAAAATTTAAAAATAAGTTAAAATATTAATAATATCAACAATACCCAGAATATATATAAAAAAAAAATTTTTTTAGAAAATTTAAAAGGATAATGAAAATCTAAAAGAGAGTTCAAAATGTAGTAGAAGGTCATGACATAGGATTGATATGGAGAAGGCAAATTATAAAAATAACTTAAGTAATATGTATAACATTAGAAGTGTTAGATAATAAAGAAATAAAGTAAGATCACAAATATTATAGAAGTCTTAAAGCTACTCCTGTGACGACATTTTGAAACTAATTCATTCCTTCGATGTAATAGTTTGCTTATTATTTATTACCAGTACTATATATATATATATATATATATATATATATCGATTTTGGGTGTGGGCGGTAGTCTGGCATTTTGGGCCAGGTGTCCGCCCCATCGAAATCGATGGCGAGTCATGACGGTTTCTAGGCCCTCCATCTTTGCACAAAGGAGAATTTATATATATATATATATATATATATATATATATATGTGTGTGTGTGTGTGTGTGTGTGTGTGTGTGTGTGTGTGTGTGTGTGTGTCCCCAAATATATATGTGTGTGTGTATATATATATATATATATATATATATATATATATAGAGAGAGAGAGAGAGAGAGAGAGATGGATATTTCTAGAGAATTAATGGATTTATTTGTAATACAAAATTTGCATTATTTCAATTGACACTTCTTACTTTGCTAAATAATAATTTACTAGACTATTATTTGTTAGAGGTAGTGTATCTCTGCTCGGACTTCCTGAGTCTGACCTTAGAGGTCAGATGGAAGACAAATAAAGAAGTTTATTTTGATTGGATGAGCCAGCGTTGGAATGATAGATATAGAGACAGCGTATTCATGAGTTGTTTCTTAACGTCAAATAATGTAGACGTGTTTTCTTTCGGGTCTGAAACGGATTCTCAGTAAAGTAGCAACACCACTGGTTAGACAGAACATCTCGACATGAACGTTAATAAAATATTTATGTTTAAAATTCCCTGTGTTGAAGTCTCTTTTATCACTGAACTAACGACCACCAGCCGTGAAATAAGAATGCGACTTTATTATCAAATCGATGCAATCGCTCAAGACAACACCACCAGGGGACTATGCAACAATTTGAAATAGAGGCCTCATTTTTATTTATTTATTAAACAGTTTATATTACATCTATCGGCCTTCGCATTGAAGAAATTTAAGTAAAAAAAATGTCCATCCTCCTTTGTAAGGAAACTATTGTTTAATCCGGCCTTTTTTACACAAAGGACTTCACAGTAAGCAAAACTCTTTTTATTCTATTTTCTTTACTTAGATTTCTTGAAGGCACAGGCCGATAAAGACACCGTTTGATAAATAAAACTGGGGCGCCTATTTCAAATAAGAAGTGTTTCTTTTACCTACTATGTGTACTAGAAATATTAGTTGATTTCTTTTTGATTGTAAGTATAAGTTTTCTTGTACTTACTATTTTCTTCATCTTCAGACATCCACCTACGCAAACTAATCCTCTTCTCGGAGCTCGCATCTGACAAGAAACCATGTAGAGACCCGCGTCGACGATTCAAGGATCAGCTAAAAAACACCTTGCTTAGAACAGAAATCGATCCGGGAGACGGAAGCCGCAGAAAGAACCAACTGGAGAAGAACAGTCTATGAAAGAAACAACATCCTTCGAAAACACCGGAAGACAAATAAAAAAGACGAAGAAAGCCTAAGAAAAACCTAATGCTCCCCAATCCCTTGAACCTTTCTACCATACAATACGGTGTCTCCGGACGTCTCTTCAGAACCCATTTCACACTGAAGGAAATGTTGAAGATCGCCCAAATATTCGGCAACAATTTCCGCCAACGATAATATATGTGAGTATTATTATTTATTGAGAAATCCCTCCTACACAATATATATATATATATATATATATATATATATATATATATATATATATATATATATATTCTCCTCCGTGCATAGATGGAGTGCATAGAAACCATCATGACTCGCCATCGATTTCGATGGGGCGAAACCTGGCCCAAATGCCAGACTTCCGCCAACCCACAAAATCCTCTTCTCAGAGCTCGTATCTGGCAAGAGACCACATCGTCGATTCGATGATCTACTGAGAGACATCTTGCTGAGGACAGAAATCGATCCGGCCAATTGGGAGACGGAAGCCATAGAAAGAACCAACTGTAGAAGAGCAGTCCATGAAAAAACAGCATCTTTCGAAAACACCGGAAGACAAATGAAAGAGAGGAAAAGAGACCAAAGAAAAGTCAGAGCTCTCCATCCCCTGAATCCTCCTATCGTATCATACAGGGGCTGCTGACATCACTTCCGGTCCAAAATACGACTCATTTCACACTGAAGAAAATGTTGATGAGCACCCCAATACTCGGTAACAAGTGCCACCAACAACGACGACTACTTTTCCTAAAACTTTCTTGTTGCTCTCACGTGCTGTCCATGTTTTCTCAGCTTTCGTCGTCGAACTACATCGCCATCACTTCAGGTCTCTTCTTCATCTATGAGGAAATTTTCCAGTATTCGCTGCTATGCAGGAGATTACAAAGCAGTTCAACACGCAATGCTTTGTTTCTAACGACATATTCCTATCTCTTAATACTTTGCTTAGTTTATGAAAGGCATGAGGAGATTTTCCAGCATTCACTGCCATATAGGAGATTACATATTATTATTTCTAATGACATTTTCCTGTATCTTAATAATTCATTTGCTTTAATTAGGAGCGGTACTTGTTCGAATTAATAATTTTGACTTATTTGGCCGAAGACCGATCTTCGATAATGTTGGAAGTTGTTCTTAGACTTAAATATATACATTTGCGCGCCTACAGGGTGGTCCGAAAATCTTGTCACCCCTACATGATATAATTTTCTATTTCAACTCTCTGTCGGGTATTATCAAGGAGAGAGTTTCACATGAATGATACCACATTACCCGTCAGTTGAAGGACGTCGTTTGGTGAGCCTTTGTAAACAATAAACAAAGCACAGCTTCGTAAAGTATCACACAGGTCATGGCGCCGCATTATTTTGTGCCACGAAAATCATGCTGTTCATACAGACCTTCTTGATGTGTGACAGCGTCAATGAAAGTGAATAGACTGAATCCAATACATGTGCTTTGTATTACTGTATTACTTGTTCTTCTATTGTTCTCATTACTTTTTGGTGGGGGGATGACAAGGCTTTCGGCCCACTCTGTACGTAGATACATACCTGTACCTATAAACCCGCACAAAGGAGAGCACACATGCACAAACATACAGAAAATATTCACCTTTTCAATCAACGTACTCTGAGATGAAAGAAGTAAGTGCCAATGTATGCGATTGAATCATCAACCTTTCCATTGTGCATTATCTGTTCTAACGCTGAAAGAATAGTTTAAAATCAATTTCTTTGGATCTCTATTCTCTTACTAACGAAAATGTCGGGTCAGAATCTCTTAGATCTCAGTTGAAAGCCTGATCCTCTAACCATGGCGATAACCTTCATGTACGTGAACAAAAAGACCTCAGTCTTGAATTTAAGCAGAAACCATAAACACTAAGGAAGGAACATCTATCTGTCCCTCAAAACGTATCACTAGGTGATAACGTCTTTTATGAGGTTCAGGGCATCTCATTTACGAGGTCTATAGTCTGATAATTTTTCACTCAGAACACCTGTAGTTTCTATATTGGAATGATTCGTGAAGTACTCTCCCAAAATCCAGAGGATCAAACTCCTTACATGAGCAATAATTTATTCTATCATATTTCTCTCGTCTGACATTCAATATGGGTTTTCCCTCAGGCAGACACCTTTTATTGAACATCTATTGTGACTCTCCCCAAACTTCAAATGAAACTCATATATCATATCTATTGATAAAGCTGCTAGAAAAATGTTCGGTCCATTGTCCTGCTCCAATAAGTGTTTGATCCTTCTCGCCTGCTATACTCCATAGTTACAGGATATTGCTGCCATATCTGGCCTAGAGCTGTGCAGTCCTTATTTGCCTGTCTTGATAGAGTTCGTAAGTGTTTACACGGCCTAATGCGTGATATATTTCCCAACCTGCAACCTCTTCCCCACAGATGGAACGTCGCAAGCGGCTCCTTCCCTTCATATTCCAACAGTAAGAAGGAAGTTCCTTTTGGGCAGATTCTTCTTCCCAAGAAGTCCTGCCTTTTGGAATAAACTCCCACCGGCAGGATGTATTCACAATTAATACAATTTTGATCTCTTTAAGACAAATGTTAATTGTTATCTTTCCTATATAATCTCCATTTCTTGCCTTTTCTTAAGCACATACAACACGACAAAGAAACCCCTACTTTGAGTGGCTCCTGTGTCTTGTATTAAGTGAACATTAGAATTATAAGAATTATATTTAATGGTTTTTGAGTAGATCGTTTTTTGCGTGTGTATGGTTACGCTTTTTTTTATTTTTGTTTTAATTCTGTTTGTTTTTGTTTGTCTTTTAACAGTTCAATTAATATCTACCTAGAGAACCGCATATTTTTTTTAAGATTTTCAATCTCAAATACGGTAGATGCAACATTCACTGTTAAAAACGTATATATATATATATATATATACCATAAAGAAACAATTTATACAAAGAATTAAATAGTAATGTTAATGTGATTAATTGCGAACTCATTTCACTAATAAGAATAATGGAAAATTAAATTACTATCAGTTCTTTGAATAATAATATCCTTATATTGGAGTTTCTGTCTGATGGAAGACACATACCGAGTACTTTCAACAATTTAAAATTGTCATCTTCAGGGCGCAATTTTTTCCCATACATAGGCAAACATTAAGACGAAATATGTGTAGACCGAAAGATGTTTTTCATATATATATATATATATATATATATATATATATATATATATATATATATATATATATATATATATAAAGCAAGTGTAAATGGATATAAATCCGACAGAATGAAGAAAAATTTTGAAAAAACAAACAAAAATCCTTAAATTCATTCATTTTAACTACATTTAAGGATTTTTGTTTGTTTTTTCAAAATTTTTTTTCATATATATATATATATATATAAGACATGAATGAGAAAACTTTTTATGCTAACGCTTTTCGTTCTTGAGGAACTTTTCAAGGCAAGCATAGAAATTTTATTTAAGAACATGTATTTATATATAGATGTAATGTGGAGAGAAATAATGTTAGGCGTTTACATTCTGAATTAGAGAACGTTCTGAAATATTCTAAAATGTTATTGCATGAAGGGAAATGTAAACTATGGCGGACGCTAAGTGACGTTAGTGAATTTATATTGTTTTTATTGTCGATTTTAATGTAATTATTTATTTAGTTCTTTTTATTCTTTATTTATTTTTGTATTTTTATTTTATTCTATATTGTTTATTTATTTTTATAAAGGTCGTTATTTATTTATAAGAATTTTATGGCAATATATAGATGTGTTAGCTCGAGAAAGGAACATTTCTTTTTAGAAAGGAAATATTCAAAAACTAATTCCCAAAAATCTGATCAAAATACCAAACATCAGAATTTTGGTCAGGTTAACTTTTCAGCTCTTACTTATATATATATATATATATATATATATATATATATATATATATATATATATATATATATATATATATATATATAGAGAGAGAGAGAGAGAGAGATAGATAGATAGATAGATAGATAGATAGATAGATATTGATAATATCAGTGGTCAATATATATATATATACATAAATTTCCCAGAGGATAGAATCCAGGTAGAACTCAATGTCCAGGACAGAGTAAGAATATAATATAAAAAGGCTCAAACATTAATATTCCATGGTTATTATTTACTACATTGGAATCGTAATCACGATTCAATTAATCAGACCTACAAATTCAAAAAGAAATAATTTGTAGGTCTGATGAATTGGATCGTGATTACATTTCAATGTAATAAATTATAACCATGGAATATTTGTTTAAACTTATATATATATATATATATATATATATATATATATATATATATATATATATAGGAAAAGAACTCGTTAGGTAAATAATCCAAAGTTCTTTAGTATTTTTTGTTATTATTTTTAAAAATAGTACTCGATACAAAAGTAGAGTATAAATGTAATTATTTATTTAAAAATATGATTCCAATGATACATAAGAGTTCTCATGTTTCAAAACAAGAGCCGAAAACTTCAATATAATTATTTGAATTAAATTGAATTAAAGTACCAAGCGTTGTTCCATATATATATATATATATATATATATATATATATATATATATATATATATATATATTCAAGAGCATGCAAAAATGCAGCAGTAAGGCCGTAGCCTGAAGACTAAAAAAACATTTATTTTATTCAACAAATACTTATTTTCTAACATAATCACTGTCTTTGTCAAGTCCCTTTTTTAATCATTTCACCCCAAGTGAGGCAATAAAATCTACTTCCAGATCAAAATTCAATAAATGACTGCGTACCAAGCTTCAGATTTACCAATTCACCCACGTACATATTTGTGTGCTAAGTGATTTGTATGTTGGCAACTGTTTCAGAAATGCCAAAATTAAGCATCTATCTATTCCATTCTGGAGTAACAAAATCATTTAATGTAGAATCTTGTTTCAGTAGTCCTTAAGAAGGCGCCTTTATTTGTATTGAAAATGTTTTATGCTTACAGAAAGACAAGAAATTTATACGCATCAAGTAAAATTTCATCACGTTTTCTTTTTCATATAATTCTTGAATATTTTACTTGGGCGTATTTAGGTAAAATGTTCTTCGATTATTGATGCTTTTATTATTTCTCCAAACTCTTTTGTTTCTTTGTAGCTTCGCAATGTTCTATACTTTTGTTCTTAATGGGTTCTCTTTTATGTCTTTTACTCATACTGACAAATATTTAACCAATCTAACACGCCAAAAACTTAAAGGGATATCTTAAGTCCCATCCCGCAATTAAAAGTCAACAACGCGCATGCTCAGAACAAATAAAGTATCCTAAATAAATATGGAGAACGGAGAAAAGAAATAAACAACCAAAACCTTTCCCTTGTTTCTCATTCAGCCTCCATATTTCCTATTTGACGTCTTTTGTTTTCATTCTCTTTTAACTAGGCAGATCCAAGATAGGAAAAAAGAAATTATTGCTTGGCCACGTTTCCTTGATATTTATGTCGAGAGTGCAATGCCCAAGATTGCTCATTGGCTACCAATCAAGCATGATCGTCTGCTTGCTGACCATTCAGAATATGGCCACAGTTTCGTACTGTTTCCGTCCCAACTCCAGTCGATTCCAAGTCTAGCAAATGATCTGTGGCCTTCTAATAAATTTTTACTAACTTCTTCTCACTTTCCGTTTCTTCGATTGTTATTCAGTTGAGTTATTCGGCGACAAGGGCAAAGAATTTCCAATAAATTAACACACACCGTCTGAAGATTTTCAACAAATATCCACGCCTGGAGTTTCATTTCCTCTTGCTCGCAAAGACCGACACGCTAAGTTGATTGTCGCAAAATTCAAAAAAGAATAGAGTCAATGGACCGAGCAAATGTATTCGCAACGAAATTGTCGATTCGCTAGGATCACAGAATCGTGGCGATAACAGTATGACATCTATGAGAAAATAGGAAAGAAACTGACTTAGAAGACCCAGTACGCATGCGCATAAAATCGACCAACCGTTAAAGTTTTCGTCATAACTTTGCTGCGAATTTTCTTGTTTGTTTTCTTCCATTTTGTTAATATTTTCGTATTTGTTTTGTTTTGTTCTCTTTTTTTTTTCTTTTCTTTTTTTACATTTTTTCGGTGCATCTTTTTAGATTGGCTACTTTTCTGGAACGCTCTTTTTTAAATATCCAAAGAGTAAAGGAAATGAGGTCGTCAAAGAGAACAAAAGACCGACAATATTGTGCATACCTCTGTAAATACTGTCTCCGTTAACATCTAATAGCAGATATGGGTATATATAGCTGAGTAACCCGTATGATTCCTGAGATAATGTTAACGAACACCAAGGAAGATTTGAAAGCCTGAAAGATGCATTGTTCAAAACGTGGAGATCAAAACAAAAAATATGAGGATATGAATCGGTTTAATCCATAAAGAATCATGAAAATTTTTATAATCTATATTACAATGATTCAATTACTGTTCTCTGAGTGTCCGTATTCGTTAATTTTGCAAAAACAGTACATCGTGGCGAGATTTCTCTTCGGACAATACGAAAAGGTGTTTCATTAAGGCGGATTATATATAAGGGTGTCTCATTAAGACGGATTATATATAAGGGTGTTTCATTAAGACGGATTATATATAAGGATGTTTCATTAAGACGGATTATATATAAGGGTGTTTCATTAAGACGGATTATATATGAGGGTGTTTCATTAAGACGGATTATATATAAGGGTGTTTCATTAAGACCGATCAAATCAGCAGTAAATAAAACAGTGTTATTGGTGAAAATTTAATTTAATTATTTCTCTATTGGATCATGTTATTTAAGACATGGAAATAAAATAAAAGGCATCTGGGTAACAATGATACCATTATTTTGTAAAAAAAAATATTAAATGTTTTTTTTTGTTTGTAAATATATGATGGAGTTCAACGTATGATTTTATGACGACCACCTGCATGGCTATGACGGGCATGATTTTTGTGGGGCAGCTCGAGAATTGCACAAAACACCACAAACAGTACAAGAAAAAGTATTGCATGTAAATGCAGCAGGAACACTGTTAACTGTTTTATTTGTCTTTCATGTTTCACGAATGATACTTACTCATTGAAGGTGCTTTATTCCTGCATGGCAACTGGAACGATACTCGGATCTCTTCATAGATTTTTCTTGAATGGAATGTCGACGCAAGAAAGCATATGTATGTGTGTGTGTGTGTGTGTGTGTGTGTGTGTGTGTGTGTGTGTGTGTGTGTGTGTGTGTGTTCTCATTGGAATTATCCCTACTAATTATCAAGTGATATATATATATATATATATATATATATATATAATATCGATCGATACAAATCCGCTACTCATTTTCATGCAATAACAATCATCAAGCGGAACCAGTTTATTTTTATATTTTGAGGTTTTAGTTTTTATTTCACTATATATATATATATATATATATATATATATATATATATATATATATATATATACTGGACACCCCCGTCGCTTTTGACATATGAAGATCAAACTGCTCAGTTCTTAGAACCAACAGCCATGTCATCTGATTATAGTGGTGAAGGACTGTACAGAACTAACCACACTTTTTGGAAGAGTCAAGACTATAGAACCCAGTCTGTCTTGATATTTACCCATAGCTGCGGGGAAGAAGAAATGGATTCATATCGCGCACACATACACACACACACACACACATATATATATATATATATATATATATATATATATATATATATATATAATAAAGCAATTGGGGCCGAATTCGAATTCCATTCTCGAGTTCATTATGTTTACTTACGTGCTAATAACCTTAGGAAAGGTATGAATCCATCTCTTCGACGCCTGTGGCTATGGGTAAATAGCAGGTGAGGCTAGGTCCTATAGCCTTGGGTGGCGAACGGTCGAGGAGAAGGACAACTCTGCATTCAAAACTGTGGAGGGTCATTTAGGAGCCTTGTGGCATACTGTGCACCAGTTCTCTTTCTGATATATATATATATATATATATATATATATATATATATATATATATATATATTATTTCTGTATTACTTTTCTTACACGTATAATAATGTGCTATTATAAATACTTTTAAAATTTAAATACTTGTAAAATAGCTTTTTTTAATACGCATATAACCGGGTTTTTTTTTTCATTTTACCCATTAACGGCGCTGTTTTATTTTCAATGAATTTTCAATATTACATGCACATGTATTGACAAGCTACGGAAATTTTTCCGTAGTATAGTTTTCAAACTGGTATTCTCAAGTGACCCCACCTCCTGACAAAATCGATCATGATGAGATTCGAAGCCGAGGCTCATGGCAACAACCAAACGTTCTAACCACTCAGCCACGCTTTTATATATATATATATATATATATATATATATATATATATATATATAATATTCGCACTCCGACAGGATACGAACCTGTATCCTATACGGAACCGTCATTTAGCTTGACGTGCCTTTGCCGATTTGGCCACAGAGGAGCTTTCGGTTAGTAAGGTCGAATTTTCTGCATTTAAACTTCAATCTTCCATGAATATTTTCTGTGAAAATTTCTCGGACATTCAGGGTGGTAAATGTTATTTAATACTGTTTATTTTAAACAGAGCATTTACTTAAATATTTGTATCTATAAAAAGAATGTTAAACATAAAAATATCTTAAAATAATTATCGGACTTTGTCCATTTCATAATGTGTGACGTCATTTGTTTACATTTGTTACGCCATGAGCAGATATAAATGTACGTGAGAGATTCATGGAAGATTAAAGTTTAAATACAGTAAATTTGACCTTGCTAACCGAACGCTCCTCTGTGGACAAATCGGTAAAGGCTTGTCAAGCTAAATGACGGTTCCGTATATATATATATATATATATATATATATATATATATATATATGTATGTATGTATTTATAAATATATATATATATATATGTATGTATTTATAAATATATATATATATATATATTCATACAAAAAAACAAATATAGAGTATGAATGATTCATGTAATTATAAGTTGAACAGCACCTATAATCGAAATATATATATATATATATATATATATATATATATATATATATATATATATATATATATCCACATGAGGTAATTTTGGATTTTTTTCCTGTATAATATATATATAGTAAAAAATAAATAAAGGCTGGCCACTCCTATACGCGGACCTGTCTTCTATGGAGGCTATCCAATCCTCGTTGCAGAGGCCAGTTTCTGGGGAGAGCACGTTTCCTAACGTGCTCAGCAGTCTGAACAAGGCCAGCATGTTCAAAGCCTCGATGACTTGTGATTTTACGCTAGCACCATATATATATATATATATATATATATATTATATGCGCGGTACTTAGTGGAAAGCGCTCAATATCAGTGATAGTGCTAACATAATAAGTTGTAAGGATATGGATTTGTGACCCTGGGTTTCACGCTTTTGCGATCATTAAACAAACTTTGATGATCACAAAAGCTTGAACCCAGAATCATAAAGTTTGTCTGATGATCGCAAAAGCGTGAAACCCAGAGTCACAAATCCATATCAAATGCAACTTATATATATACAAACTCATATCCATATAACATATATATATATATATATATATATATATATATGATTATCGGATAACTGTGTAGTATTAGACACCACAAAACAAGAATATATTAAATACGTATAAATAATAAGTATACTCTAACAATAAAGAAGTAAAAATCATTTCCATTCCTCTGATCGAAAAACGAAAAGTAATTTGACTGAATTTTCGAGTGTTCCAAGTCGAGTTCTCGTCCGGCAATTAAGTAGTGTCCGGTAATTAACGGCTTCCAGAAAACTGGCTTAAGATTTTAATGCAAGTCTTGAGGTATTTGTATCTACTGTCATGTGAATCCTAATATTCTGTAAGAGACCAGAAATTAACTTAAAGAATGAGTAGCTCTTGCTCGCAATTCTCGGATTTTAATATGGTTATTGGAAACGCATAGAAGTAGAAAGCCGTAAAAATATACCTTACTTTCTGGTTTGTCGGTTGCGGGTGATTACAAAAATCACTACACATAACAGATTTTTTTTTCCAAGGAAAAGAGAAGGTTTAAAGTAAGCAATTTGGAGATTTTCATTTCTTTGTGCTTTCTGTGTAGAACTTCTAACTTAATGGATAGTAGCCATCTTTGAAGAATCCCAAGGACATAGATTACGCGACCGGACAGGAAAGAATGGCGGATTTCATTGTTTTACGACCTTTTGGTTTTATAACTGGTATTTTTTTTTTAACTTTATTTTTTGATTTTATCTATTTTCCTGTCCGTAACGGTTTTTTTTTTTCGTCTATTTTTTTTTCTGGCTTTAGTTTGTTTTGTTTTTTTTGTTTTTTTATCTGTCCATGGTGGCTTACGTTGTTACGAGACATAGGCTTTAAGAATATCATTATGCGCTCTTTTCCTCGCAGCCCTCGTAAAAAATACCCCGGATGTCCGACATTGCAGTTTTTCAATGGTCTTCACTAACCCATATTAAATTGTTAGACATAGATGCAGTTATAGCGTCCGATGTGATCTACTGAGGCTCGTACCAAAATGAAGAAAGGAAGAAATGTTTTTTTAGAGATATGCACCAAGCTATATATATGCATATATAGATTCCTGGGTCTTGTGGGCGGATAAGCAAGAGGAAAGATAGGGGCGTATAAGAGGATATTTTTCAAAGAACCTGACCGAGTATAAATTCACTATAAATCTAATAATTTTTTTCAGTATTTTTTCATCGTTTTCTGCAGTCAGTGTTCGAACAAAGGGATATGCCTCGAGTCCATATAATTTTTTTAACAATCGTCAACGCTTCAAATAAAATAATTCCCAGATACGAACTCCACAGATTCTTGTTGCTTTGAAAATATAAAAACAAAAAGAAATTGTGGATGAGGTTCATGCATTATATACGGAGGAAGAAGTTTATTATAATCCGTAATAATGTCATCAAACATTTATTCAACCATTCGGTACCAAACAATTTATCAAAAATGAAAAAAAAAATCAGTTTAAGATAATAATTTCAGATAAATAAATCTAGTAAATAAATCTTGTAAATAAATCTTGTGATAGTTTTTATAACGTAAAATTGTTTATAACAATTAATATTAACGGTTTCAATTTTTATATCCTTTGCTTAATATTAGCAACCGATTATTGTTATGAAAAACAGTCGATTCCAAACATTTTATTTATAATGATTTGAATGTATATATATGAAAAATTTTCTTAGAGTTAACCTGTAGAAAAAAACAATATTTATAAATGTAAAAGACAATAGGAAAACTGTAATAGTTGCCGACGCATTTCGTCCATTGTGGACTTTCTCAAATCCTTGAGAGTGCCGACATTGAATATTACCCAAATATTAATCTACGCCCAGGCTTTTTCCCTATTTCACCTTCCTTAACAGAATTACTACTCTCCCAAACAAACGTACAGAACAGTATCAAGAAATCAAAAGAAAATGGTTGAAACCGTCAATACAGCAATAAAAACAATATCTCCACACATAACAGTAAATGACGTAATTTCAGTTAACAGGATGAAAATAGCGTTCACTAAATTCTTCCAGTTGCTCAGGACATTTTGTTTTGTTATTATTAGTTATTTCGTATAATAAATTAATTTCGTTTTGCCTTGAGAAAGTCCACATTGTCTTTTACAGTTTTATATATTATATATATATATATATATATATATATATATGTGTGTGTGTGTGTGTGTGTGTGTGTGTGTGTGTGTGTGTGTGTGTGTGTGTGTGTATCGAATATCTTGAAAGTTTTATAAAGAAAATGGACAGCAAAGTTGTTGGTTTTAACGTCTCGTTTGCAATGATTTAGACAATTAGTGATCTGCGGTTTATACATATATATATATATATAAGTAATTTTTCTTTATATAAACTATCTATATATGGTTATTATTTTTGTTTGCATAAATTTGAATATTTTGTTTTTCCTTAAAAAAGAAGAAAATATATATTTTGTTCTTTAGTTTTTAACTAAGATTTCCTATTTTAATTTTTAAAATTGTTCGAACTCGTGTCTTTAATTTTGTGATTTTTTTTCAACCTGACTTGATATATTAATATTTTAAAATATAGGTCAAGGTTATATTAACTGTCTCTTTGAGCCAGACACTTTCACTTCTCCTCTCATGATACTAGGAGTTGGTTTAACTTAATGACTGTATTTTCATCGACTGCCTCCTTTCTTTTTTTCTTTCTCTCTTTATTTTTTAATTCTTCTTTTTCTTTTCTCCTTTTTCTCTTCTTCTTCTTTTTTATTTTTTAAATGTTTAAATTTAAAGTTTTTTTTTATTCCTTCACACTTCTGAGTTGACAATGACAACATAGGCCTTCTTGGTTGAAATACCTATTCGTATGCGATAAATTTGGATATCTATTCTATGTAATATATATATATATATATATATATATATATATATTATATGTATTTTATAAGTGGAAAGTGTCCAATATCAGTGATAGAGCTAACATACTCAGTTGTATGGATATGAGTTTTTGCCCCTGGACTTCACGCTTTTGCAATCATCAGGCAAACAGGTTTATTTTTTTAAATTAGATCTATTTATGCTTGTTGGAGTTTGATTATGTTTTGTAGTGGGAGGGGAAATTTTCTTCTTTTCATACACCTGTATGTATGTGTGTCTATGTGTGTGAGTGTAATCCCAAACGAACACAAAGAAAATTCCCCCATATCCATACAACTGAATATATATATATATATATATATATATATATATATATATATATATGATTATGTAAGTGATCAACCTATTCGGCTACATTGGTTTCAACCTTTCGGCATCTTCTGGCGATTTTCATCGCTTGAAGGTACCGAATGGTTGAAACCAAGATAGCGGGATTGGCTGATCTCCTAATTTTTTATACTTAAAATCTCTACATGTTAAATTTTTATCTTAATATATGTGTATTGAGCACTTTTTAATACTACTGTTTCCTGGTTTAATTCAACTCTGACCATTAACTTTTTATATATATATATATATATATATATATATATATATATATATATGTCTTCTAAAGTTCACGTTTCATTCTGTTTTATTAAACTACATTCGGGCATTATCAGCAGTTGGTGTTGTCAGTATGGTAGACAGGATACTTCACCCTGGAATGCTTCTCCTTGTTCATCTTTCATAACGGGGAAATTAGTTATGAAGTTTTACGTGTGAGAGAGAGAGAGAGAGAGAGAGAGAGAGAGAGCGTGTGTGTGTGTGTAACACAGTAAGTGATCTGCAATCTTCAGTCTATGTGATTAATGAAGGACCGTTTGGTTAAGTAAATTAACAAGGAGGGAGTTTATTTTGAAAAATTGCCTTGTGTGAAATAAACTCCTTTTCAATGTTTTTGGCCGACAGATAATCGCTACTTTCGTTAGATATTGATGTACCGACACACACACACACACACACACACACACACACACACACACACACACACATATATATATATATATATATATATATATATATATATGCAAACAACTTTTGTTAAATTTATTCGACAAGATCTATCTTAATATGTACATCAAGATCAAAGTGTTTCCATATATATATATATATATATATAAGTCGGTACATCAATGCCTAACGAAACAAATACATCTTACGCAAAATATTGAAAGAGTTCATTTCACACACACAGAGGCAAAGGCACACATCACATATACAGATACATACATATATATATATATATATATATATATATATATATATATATATATCGAGAGAGAGAGAGAATGAGGCAAACAGATAGAAACAGACTAACAGATAAAGACAGAGAGAAAGTGTGTTAACATATGAATCAACAATAATTGTAACTGTTAGTTTCAGGTCGCAGTGCGATCTTCAGAGAGAAGTATGAAACTGACAGTCCCCATACAGTGTTGATTCTTATGTCCACATTCTCACATACTCTATCTGCATAAACGTTCTATCATCTGTCTACTTTACTCCTATAAATATAACAAGAATTAAACAATAAAGACATATTAATATAAATTTACATACACTATATATATAAAATATGTAAATTTATATACACTATATATATATATATATATATATATATATATATATATATATATATATATATATAGAGAGAGAGAGAGAGAGAGAGAAGAGAAGAGTGATATCTAGATAGAAAGATAGATAGATATCTAGATAGATAAATAGATAGATAGATGAGAAATTTTATAAGTCTGATTGCCGAGTACACTTTGTGAGAATAATCTGTTGTATGACTTAATAGATTTAAAGATTTAAATTTGAAAATTTTTTTGTTGTTGCTGTTGTTGTTAAATTTACGATTAGTTTTAGAACAACAAATGTTTATGTCAGAATCGGTTCATTGTCTCTTGTGGAATACTAACTTTTGACTAATATTCTAGGAAAAATTATACAAACTTGTCACACGATGGCATATAAGTGACTGACTGGTGGAATTAAAGATGGCAGCGGAGAGAGATAGGCGGCAGTGCCTCTGACGAAGTGACGATTGGGATTCCAATGGACATAAGAAAGTTACGCATGCGTAGATCCACAAGCTTCTCGCCAATACGCGGCAGCCGTACAATTTTGGGAGAGGTCCGAATGGGCAAACTGAACATGGTTTCCTTCCGCAAAGCATTCAATTGGTCGCTTGGGAACCGGATACCGTTTATTGAAGTCATAATTAGCAAATCCGTAATTCCACTGAGACCCGAGATTCGTTTGAGGCCTTCGTCTTCAACCAATTTATGCGATTTAATGTTTAGGTCTGTGATATACGCCAGCGTGTACACACTGCATGGACAAATATTGGGGTGAGCAGAAGTGGTGTGGCCAAACACTATGGGGAGGGTGTTTTGTTTTTAGCGTAATGGACAAGAATGCTTGTGAAGGGTCATTCATTGTCTGTAGTGAACACACACACACACACACACACACATATATATATATATATATATATATATATATATATATATATATATATATATATATATATATATATAAAGACAGAGAAGGTGAATACGTATATATGTTCACGTGTGTAGATAAATAGAAAGATATAATTATAGAAAAAGAATCAGTATTGTGTGTTTGTTTATAACAGAAAGTGGTACATAATACGAGATAAAAGAAGATAGCGTGAGGGCGATCCTGTGCAAGTTTTCATTATATTTAAATCATCTACTCAAATCAAAAGAATTTTTTACTCTTGGTTCTTTTCGGGACGGAGTCGATCGTAACTCTCCGCAGGTTCAATTGCCGTGCCTTCTTGCAAAAGACAGTGGAGAGGTTTTCTGTTGACTTGTCCACGGTTTTAAATTCAAATTCCCTCTCCCCACTAACTTAGATTGGTTGCCACTCAAGTCTGGAGAGTCAACTCTACTCTGCTATTTAATCCGTTGATAGGTAAATAGTCGGACTCATAACGTTCACAACGGCTTTTTTGCAAGAGTGAATGCAACAGACGCGTTCGGAATTAGAACCTGGCTCACTGATTTTAATTCCTGCACCAATGACCGTTACACCTCCCGCGCATCAATCGAAACGGATTGCAAGGTAGAGAAACCTCGTTTTCAAAAAGTGTATGCCCAAAGAGGAACTTTAGGCGCAATATAAATATTTTAATTGTTATTCTGGTCCTTTAATAAATGTCTGATTTGTTTCGGTATTTTCTTGATGCAAACAACCGTATATATTATTTACACTATTTACATTGACTGTTGTTCTTATCTTTAGTGTCACATTCACGACGTTTCGGCCGTAGTGCTCTCCGGCCTTCTCTTATGACAATAAAATAAGTAAAATAAATTAACCCAAACAAATTACCAAATCACACCCGTTAGAATAGACGAAGTAGAATAAATAAATAAATAATAAAAAACAAAATCAATTAAACCAAATAAAGTAAATAATAAACAAATTAACAAACCATTATGACCAAAATATTAGTTAGACTATAAAAATCAAACCAAAAATTGGACGAAAAACATAGCTATAACTGTTATATGACGATAAAAATACCATGTTACTTAAAAATCGAAAAGCGAAAAGAGTAAATAAAAATATGCAGTATAATAAATAAATAATAAAAAACAAGTAAAATAAATTAATCTAAATTAATCCAAATAAATAAACAAACAAACCGATCCCGATAAATCAACCGTTAGAAACAACAAATAAAGATAATCGATCCAAATAAATACATGAAGTAATAAACAAATTAAAAACTGCTCCCGCTAAAATAATAGTTAGAATAAACTACATCAACCCCAAAATTGAATAAATAGCTTTCATTATCTCCCCAAACCAAAACAGAATAAAACTATTAAATAAGCGATATAAACAAATTTTACTACGTTAATAAAACACCGATTAAAATTAAAATAAAAAAATAAATATATAAGATAATAAATAAAAATAAAAATAAAATAAATAAAGACAAGCAAAATAATTTAACCCAAATAAATAGTAAATAGTATAGATAATACCTCATAAACGACTTCCGGCAAAATAACCGCCAAAATAGACTACCCACAATGCACCACTGATTCGTATATGTAAATAGCCGAGAAAAAAACAGCACTCGTAGCCGACCGATTGCGTCTAACATGAAACAAACTGTCGCCTCTAAGTGTTGACTTCAATGTTCTTATATATATATATATATATATATATATATATATATATATATATATATATATATATATATGTCTATCTATATTTCTAAAATTAGGTATTGTAACTATTTACACTATTCTACATTGTCCTCATTCTTACTGTCACCCCGGTGGACGAAATAAAGGGTTCAGTTCGAAATTCCAATCACCTGAAGAAGGCCGGGGCGTACAACAGCCGAAACGTTGTGAATATGGCAATGAAGATGAGGATAACAGTCCGAATATGAAATACTGTTTATGACCTGGCACGGAAACGACCTTTGACACTAGAGAGAAATATTCTCTCCGTGACTTCTGGCCACTTATCAGGCAGGTCTTTTTAAGTAAAATTCCACTGGATTTGATGTAAAAACTTTTCGATGAACTCTTGAATCTGGTTTTCATTAGAGATTTTTCCCCCTTCAAAGTAGCAATCAAAAAACAAAAGCTACTCATCGGATAGTGCAAGCTCAATGAGATATGGTAGGTGGCGGGTAGAAATGACGATTTCTTTCTTTTTTCTCCTTTTTTTTTTTTTTTTTGCGGCCTTGCATTGTCATGGATGAGAACAACATTTTACTATTGATGAATGCATGGTGCTTCTCGATTCAAATTTTATGGACATGTTGCAGCTGATGGACGTCCGAATGTGCATTTAATGTTTCACTGCCTTTTAATAACACTAAATGAATAAATCCCCGGCAATCTCATCAGACACACAATAATGATTTTTCTTGAACTATGCTGTATACTCTCAGAATTATCCGATAGTTTTCCCCTCCGATAGTTTTGTTGACATTCCACAACGTTTGGTATCGTCCACTGATTCTTTTCCCCGAAATCTCCAATATTCTTCCAAGGAAGTTTTAGGGGTCGTTTATCGAAATTTATCCCTGTCAATTCGTTGAACATTGTGGTACGTCACCCATTTGTCATCCATCGCCAGCTAAGATATATTTAATGAATGCTTGGTTAATACATTCTTTACTATAATTGGTTACTTATGAGTCAGTGTAATATATAAGAAACTAGCAGACTTCGCCCGCTCGCTGTCACTTCGCAAAGTAAGATATATTCACTACTTAAAATCTTTTAAATGAACATTTCATTCATAAATTGGCTTGTTATAGTTAAGAAAAGTTTTACAAATAGATGCCAACTTCTTGAAGGCCAAGTAAAATGCAAATTTCAAACACTTCTTACACTATATAAGACGATATTCCTAAATAGAACTATTCTTGATGTGAAAATCAAAACAAACCTCGAATCAAAGAACAGTAATGAAGGACAGTTAATTAATGAAATAAACTTTTTTAAAATCAATATGCAAATTAGTTAAAGCCGAAGAGTGATATTGCTTAGAAGTAGATAATATATAATACAGATATTGAGCTTTACGCGTTTAAATTACTATAAAGAAGACATAGCTGACGCTTTTTAATGTCAGAATTCGTGGGAGAATTGTCCTTCAATTTCGTCTTTATTCATATACATTCCGTTTAGGTTTTACTTAATTATCTATTATGTTTCTCTAACTCTTCAAATGTTCAATGTATAACTAATTCTAATTTCTTTACACTATATTAATTTTATCTTATAAATTTTCCCCTGTTCTGTCACCCATGAAATAAAAGTAATTGTTTATACGTACATCAAATTGGCTTTAAATTAAGTGACAGTAGAAGAATTATTGTTGAATTTTTAAAAGGTAAGCTTAAACCTTAATTCAATACTTAAAAGCAGCGATCAAATTTGAGTTCTTCTGTAGTTTATTGATGCCTATCGCATCTACTCCTCCCTAGCTATTGTGATGATGGCCAAACCAAGAGTCCTTTACAGGAGCAAGCTTAAATTAAAATTTTTAAGCTAGCTGCAATTTGGATAGAAAAAGAAAATAAGTGTTACTGCCATTGAACCATGAAAACAACGATAATGGCTAGTATAATATATTAATATATGTTTTTAATCTGGCAACCCTGAATCTGAGCTCAAGGAAAATCGTTCCCTGTGCCAAACTTTTCTAAGGCTTTTGAATGAGCTATGAATCAATGGAGTGGAGGAGTTGATCGGACGCAGAAACACACACACATACACTGTTTAGAGTAATAGCTATTTACATTATTCGGACTATTGTCCTCATTTTTGTCGCCATATTTATTACAACTTTTCTTCTTCAGGTAGTTTTAATGTCGAACTAAACCCTTTATTTCGCTCAGTGGGGTAACTAAGGCCTTTATCCACAGTGCCATGTGTATGAATTTCTAGGGAATTATAAACCTAATGTCTTCGGCGACCATTTTTTACTAGTATTCATGTTGCAATTTTTTGCTGTTATCGACATTCCAATCACCCGAAGAAGCTCGGAGTGTACAACGGCCGAAACGTTGTAATAAATACGGCAACAAAGATGAGGACAATAGTCTGAATAATGTAAATAGTATACATAATACCTCATTTCAGAAATATAGACAGATACTAGAGTAATAGCTAAATTGTTTTGAACTGCTGTGTAATATTAATCCTTCTACATGTCAGTGAATTCTGAACAATTTCCTCACAGATGAAAAGGAGACTTGAGATAATAGACATGTGATTCTATAGAAGAATGCCGAGAATACCGTGGACTAAAGATATGAGTAACGAGAAAGTGTGAAGGAAAATGTAAACAAAAAAGACACCTGGAATTCCTAAGGCTAGAAAAGAGGGCTTGGAGAATTTGACACTCACATGAACTATTAAAGGTAAGAAGGATAGATGGAGCCTATGATTAAACTACCTATGAAGATGGGTAAATGAATAGCAGAACAATAAGTGTGAGGCATACTTAAAAGAGAAATATTGCTAAGAGCTACAAAGGATAGGAAATTGTGGAGAGCCATGATCGCTAAAGGAACCCAGCAGAAAGAAGAAGATTTATCTTTTTGTGTTTACAGAATGTCTTTACAAAATTATAATCCATACCATAGATAACGAGAAAACTTGAGTCAACAGAACTGTGGTTCTACAGAAGGATGCTGAGAATACCATGGACGAAGAGTGGAAGCAAACGAGGACATCTTAAGGGAAATGAAAACAAAAAATCATACTCGGACTCAGAAAGAAAGAGTTGAAATTTCTTTTACACATTTTGAGGAGGGGGGGAGGCTTTGAATATTTGACACCCAGAGGACATATTGAAGGAAAGAGGGACAGTTGAAGGTAGCGGATTACCAACATGGCGTCCTTATGTGGACGGATGGTAGAACGAAGAATGGGAGAAGACAACATTAGGAAGAGCAAGAAAGGATAGGAAGTCGTGAAGAGCCATGATCACCCATGTTTTGAATGGTCACGGTGCATAGATGAAGAACATTCAGCCCTCAACCCACGCTTGTTGTCTTGTGTCAAGTTTAGTAAAACAAGAAGTGTTCTTACGAATTTAAATTCTTTTTGTGTCCGTATATGTTTCTATTTACACCAGTATATTAAGGTAGCCTTCTATTCACGCATATCTGCGTGCAAGTAGGCAGGTGGGAAAACGTGCACGCCCGGGTGTCGTCAGGGACATACGCAAAATCCGATACTGCATTTAAACCTGACATGACTCTTTCACTCATGCAACGGCTCCTCCTCAAACTACGACCGTTCCTCCCCTTGTCTCGTTACTGCAATTCGTCTGATAAGCCTGTGTACCATAAGTGCTAATCTCTCCGCCATGCAATGGGACATCGACAAAAATATCCTCCATCTTCGAATATTACATCATGCTTCTTGAAGATTTATTCAAGTTTTCCAAGTTTGTCTCGAATTGTCATTCGATTAGGAAACCTGCTACTCGTCCAACACCATTCGCTTCGTCTTTATATCGCCTAAAATAGAACAGACGACAGAAAGTTCGATTTGATGGCGTTCCTCTTTGTACACTTTCATTTAAAAGTTCATTCTATACAATGGCTACAGTCGTCTATCGAATGTACTGTAACATTAAATTGTTGTTTTTAATATATATATATATATATATATATATATATATATATATATATATATGTATGTATGTATGTATGTATATATATATATATGTATTCATATATATATACATATAAAAAGAATGTTAAACATAAAAAAAAGTCTTTAAATATATACATATATATATATGTGTGTGTGTGTGTGTGTGTGTGTGTGTGTGTGTGTGTGTGTGTGTGTGTGTGAATATATTGATAAAATAGGAAAGAACCGTTAGATTGATGATCCGGAGTTTTTTAGTATTTTTGTTTTTATTTTTAAAAAACAGTCGTCGATACACAAGTAGAGCCTAGATTATAATTATTTTTTTTAAAAATATGCATATATATATATATATATATATATATATATATATGTATGTATGTATGTATGTATACATATACATATGTATTATAAGTAATTTTTAAAAATATGATTCCATCGCTACACAGAAATTACCATGTTTCAAAAACAGAAGCTAAAACTTCCAATTCAATTATAGAAATTAAATTAAAATACCTAGCTCTTTTTAATTAAAAATACTTATAATACAAATGTATATATATATATATATATATATATATATATATATATATATATAGATATATATATATACACACACACACATATATATATACATGCATATATATAAATATATAGATTAACATATATATACACATATATATACATGCATATTAAAGATGTAAAGGTCAAGAAAATGGGGAAAAACATTAGACACATACGGACATACACACATAAATATGCGTACACAAACACACACAATTACATACACAAAGAGAAAAATTGGCTTCACACCAATAACTAGCGCATAAATTTTTTTTTTTTACTCAATATAAAAATAACGAAAATAAGAAAATCTCGAGTCAATTGCTGAAATCTCCTGACGTGTGGGTAGAAAGATTACTAAACGTTTTGTATCTGAAACTCTAGATCAATTAAGTGACAAATTTTATTTATATTAATCATATATATATATATATATATATATATATATATATCTGCTAAGGTTCAATAAGCAGACGTGGCTCTTGGGGCACTGTTCCGAAGTTATCCGTATACTTGGATAAGTATCGCTGCAGAACTGAGTGAGTAACGGCGCTATATCGAGTCCAGATATACATAGATTACATACGACCCATCGCTAAAGATATTGGGAAGATTCACTGTACAGTTCCAGTACATTACTGACCCCCTCCTGCAAGTCTCTTCTTTTACAAGAGCCAAATCATGCCATGCCGAAAATGGATTACCGCTGCTACATCTGGACAGGAGTTGTCCAGTCTTTACTTTCCAGTCTCGAGAGAATCCAGAAGCGTCTCCAAGTTCTTGTGAGTGATGAATTATTTGCCACCTTAAGAACCATTTCCCACAGACCAAACCTCACAAGTAAAAACATCAATCAGTAAGTGACAAATTTTATTTATATTAATCATATATATATATATATATATAATGCTCTATCTCTATTTCCATGAGAACTGTTCAGATGAACTCCTTAGTTCCACCAGTTCTAACCTTCAAGACTAAGACACGCCCTGCCACGCCCATTGTAGCTAACCACCCACATTCCCTTCGCATTCCATTGATGAAATGTAAGTTTAGTTTCTTCCCACGAACAGCTGCATTGTGGAATCAACTCCCAAGGGGGGTGCTTTCCTATTACTACAATCTTAACCTTTTCAGATCTCGGGTTAAACTTTATCTTCCCACATATTCTCATACTCTGTAACCCTCTACCACGAGTGGCTCTTCCTTCTTTCATAGCGAAAACATTATTGTGAAAGGAGAAGATAGTTAAATTTCCGTACCTGCCTGATGTCTCAAATTCGTAGTTCAGTAGTTAGTTAATCCGCCCTTTACTCGATTACCCAAGAGTTCTTTCAAATTTTGTTTTGATTCAGCATTCAACACGGTGTCAACTACATATATTAGGTTGTTAAGATTATGAAATGGCAAAAAAATTAAGATATGATGTAGGGTAGATATGACACTGTAGATGAGGCAATGTTTAACACGGTCTGAAAGTAGAAGGATTTTTCAGATAAAAAAAAAAGGTGATCTATCTCTGAGTTGATAACCATGTCAAAGTCTGTTAATTATCTGCTTTCGGACAACTGCGCAAAAACACCAACACCTTCAACCTTCCTTCCACATTTCATACATTTATGCATTCAGCGATTCGAGTGTACACATGCCCTGATGCAAAACAACACACTCACATTTCTCTTATATTTTATATATTCGCATACAGTATTATAGACATTCATTCTTAACATTATCTATCTATCTATCTATACCAGTTTGTTCACACCTATGAATCTATCTCTCAGTCTGTTCATATCTATCTATCTATCTATCTATCTATCTATGTATCTATCTCAGTCTGTTCATGTCTGTCTATCTATCTATCCATCTATCTCATTCTGTTCATATCTATGTATCTATCTATTTATCTCAGTCTGTTCATTATCTATCTATCTATCTATCTATCTATCTCTCTCTCTCTCTCTCTCTCGCTATATATATATATATATATATATATATATATATATATATATATATATATATAGTTCACCCCAAGCAAGGCAGTAAAGTCACTAAGGCACAAGGGGTTACTGGGTGTGGAAAAACAAAAGCATTATTGAGCGGGAAGAGTAATCAGGAGGAGAGTAGATAATTATTGACATTGCATTTAAATTTTGGAGATTCAAGTTGGCTGAAAAGCATGGAGCCGGATGGGAGTTCCACAAGCGAGAAGTGCAAGAAAAGAGACTGTTAGCATAACACCTACGCTTACATCTAATCAACTCAGCTGTAAATTGATGAGGTCTCGACCCCAGTTTAGTCCTGCCCTGAAATTCAAAATGTCTAGGTAGCATGACAGAGAGCTCATTCGAATAATTATCATGAAAATATTTATAGAAAAGGCACAGGGAGGCAACTTTACAGCAGGGGAAAGTGACTGAAGCCAAGCCATTAAAACAAATAATTTATATATATATATATATATATATATATATATATATATATATATATATATATATATATATATAAATTAATTGATTTAAAATATGGTTTTTCCGCTACAGTTCTAACCACGTTTCAAAATGGAAGCTAAAAGCCACGAATTTAATTTTGCAATTAAATTAAAGACATTAGTTCCATTTCATCCTCAAGCGAATTTTGGAGTAGCTTTTAAAATTACTGGGTTTTAAAGACACACCTAAAATCACGTTTCTATGGTTACAGATAAATCTACTTCAATTGGGCAAGGGGTATCTAGGTTTTCCTTATGACAGTATCATTGTATCAGTCATTAGCTACAATTTGGTAAGGGGTAGGGATGTATTTTTCAATGAAAACTGACATCCGTTGAATGCATGTGGTCTGGATTTTTTTTTAATTTATTGTTAACGGCAAAAGAATTCTTACGGCATTTTTTTCTATTTGTAAATTTAAAGATTTTCGGGGGTGTTCAGATTAGAATACTTTTTATTTAATTACGATTTGAAATATTCTCATTTTTAATTTTTATTATACTATATTTTTTTAAGAACAGTTAAATGTATTAAAACAAGGCGTTGGTTAGATCCAGTGACAGATCCAAAGAAGGTGAGTTCAATACCTGGTTAATGCTTGGAGAACTTTCAGAGGGAAAATTAGCAGGAGATAACTGATAACTGACATCCATAAAACATGGCACGTGGAACTAGAACAGTCTACCCCAGTGAACGAAATAAAGGGTTCAGTTCGAAATTCCAACCACCTGAAGAAGGCCGGAGCGTACAACGGCCGAAACGTTGTGACAAATATGGCGACAAAGATGAGAACAATAGTCCGACTAATGTAAATACTGTATCTTAATGTCTAGCTCTCATCGCGATAGAATATGTTAAGTAATAACTAATAATTAAACAAAAAGAAATTATTAGAAACTTTTGATAGTTTTAAGGACTTCCTCAGTTTTTGTACGAACAAAAGAAAAGTCCTATTAAAACAATCAAGTAATTCCTTTTGTTTTATGATGTTGTCCTACTACGGCACGATTGGATGCGACAAGCCATGTTCCAAATGATACCAAACGAGGACTTTTTTTAAGCATTCAACACCAAGCAAGGCGGGAAGCCACTAGCATGCAAGGGGTCATAGAGAGTTGGAGCCAGAGCAAATAGGAGTGATATAGGAAAGGATGACGAGAAGGTTAGGGGATAGATCGGAGCATCTGGAGACGTCGATTGACAATACATTTGAATAGTTGGAGATTATAGCTATCAGGAAAACAAGAAATGGGGAGGGAGTTCCACAGGCGAGAAGTGCTAGACATGAAGCTTTTGGAGTAGAAGAGACGGCTACATTTAACAGTTTCAACAGGCAATTAGAAGGAGCTCCAGACCATATATGGCAGCAATACTCCATGCAAGGGAGAATGGTTGATTTGTAGATTTGAAGGATTGACTCCGGCGAGACCGCAGATTTATAAGGGATGCGACCACCCAACGAATGGGAAACACGAAATCACGTTCTACTTAAACGCTGGTGCTACTCAACCCATCAGTCAACGCACATCAGTGTTCGCTGCATTTAATAGGGTTTCAGTTGCTACGCCACATCTGGGGCGAAGAACGCCATTATTGGAAAACTGTTATTTCTTGTGTCATTTACATTAGTTACATGCAACCTATTATCTTCATCTTTGTAATGTAATTCAGCCGTTGTGTTCTCCGGTCTTCATCAAGTGCGTTTCGACCCGCGTAAAATTTATGAAATTTCTAACTTTTTTCTTTCAGTTATTTCACACTAGCAAGGCTGGAATGCTACTAATACGGGTGTTACAGGGAGCTAAAGTGAAAGAGAAGACTGGGTATAGGGAGGATTGAGGAAAGGACGGGATTCAAGAAGACAAATGATAACGATTGATGTTGCATTTAACATTTTGAAGATTGTAGTTAAAGGAAGGGAGTTTCCAAGGGGAGGGGGGAGTGAGAGAAAATAAACTATTGGAAAAGAAGTGGCGTTTGCATTTCGCTATTTCAACAGCAAATGGTGGAACCTAGATGCTAATCTAATAACACGCTTAAATTCATGTATTCGGGTCAGCAGGGAAAAAATCTTGTCAGAGCAGTTGCCATAAAAATATTTGTAGACAAGACAGAGGGAAGCCACGTCACGTTGGTGAGAAAATGACTGAAGTCGAGATGCCTGGTCAGTATAGATTACATTACGGATCCTTCTTCGGATTTTGAGAAGGGTCCCAAGATGTACAGCAGGAGCAACAGATATGGCAGCCGCACTGAATGCACGGGCGAATGGTAGATTTGTAAATGTATAAAATGGCCCAACTTTAGATAGATAGATAGATAGATAGATAGATAGATAGATAGATAGATAGAATGGTCGGCTAAAAAGTTCACAGACTGACCAAGATATAAATGTAAGTAGACACAACAGTTAGTAGACTAAAAGACACGCAAGTCTACCAAAATACAACAGCTACCAGATAGATAGATAGATAGATAGATAGATAGATAGATATTGAATAGAGGGTGATATATATTGTATAGAGGGTGATAGATAGATAGATAGATAGATAGATAGATAGATAGATATGAACAAACTGAAATAGATAGATAGATAGATAGATAGATAGATAGATAGATAGATAGATAGATATGAACAAACTGAGAGATCGATACATAGACGGGAACAAACTGGGATAGATAGATAGATAGATAGATAGATAGATAGATAGATAGATAGATAGATAGATAGATAATGTTAAGAATGAATGTCTATAATACTGTATGCAAATATTTAAAATATAAGAGAAATGTGAGTGTGTTGTTTTGCATCAGGGCATGTGTACACTCGAATCGCTGAATGCATAAATGTATGAAATGTGGAAGGAAGGTTGAAGGTGTTGGTGTTTTTGCGCAGTTGCCCGAAAGCAGATAATTAACAGACTTTGACATGACGTTAAACCAGTGAGAAGTTATAATGCACGTATGACGTCATAACGCGTCAAGCGAAGGATCGCGTGCGACTCAAAATAGAAATTCAGTGCCTCTGTCAACTCCTATAGAATGCTTTGTTTTTTCAAGAATATTCTGTAATGCCATAACGGCATTGTTCCAAACATGGAATTCGGTATTGAAACCCAATCTCCATATCATTCGAAAGCCGGCTTCTTTAACACTTTGAGCCCTGACCACCGCTTTACCGGTGGTAGAGAAAAATGACTTGATGCCCAGCCACCGGTTGAACAGTGGTAGAGAAAAATTACGTAATGACCAGCCACCGGTTGAACAGTGGTAGAGAAAAATGACTTAATGCTCAGCTACCGGTTGAACGGTGGTAGAGAAAAATGACTTAATGCTCAGCTACCGGATGAACGGTGGTAGAGAAAAATGACTTAATGCTCAGCTACCGGATGAACAGTGGTAGAGAAAAATGATGTGATGCCCAGCCGCCGGTTGAACAGTGGTAGAGAAAAATGACGTAATGCCCAGTCACCGGTTGAATGGTGGTAGAGAAAAATGACTTAATGCTCAGCTACCGAATGAACAGTGATAGAGAAAAATGACGTAATGCCCAGCCACCGGTTGAACAGTAGTAGAGAAATATAACTTAATGATCAGGTTCCGGACTAACGGTGGTAGAGAAAAATGACGTAATACTCAGCCACTGGTTGAACGGTGGGTAAACACTTGTAACTCTTTTAATATCTACCGTGAAACATTACATACCAATTATTTGTGAATTTTGACTCAGGCAGAAGGGTTCAAATTGTTCAGGAACACAGGGGTCAAAGGGTTAACGAAATAGGAATTATTTTCTTAAAGCTATGAAATGCAAATAAGTTTAAAAAAATAGCAAGATTGTAATGTAAATCCTTTCAACGAAGGGAGATTGTCTATCTTTAAAATCAAAGGTTTAACCCTTTTAATTTCCCTTGAGTTAAAACGCTCAGCTCACCCGCTCGGCTGAAGTCCAGATTGATGAAATACGGCCGACTGCAGCGAAGCCACATGTTTAACGCCACTATGTGGACCTTTTTTGACTCTTGTGCAAATCGGACTTGAGCGTAGCTTTTTGACTCTCACATAAACTGGATCTATGTGTACTTACCTATTATTTATCAAAACGACAGAATTGAACATTAAATAACTTGGAAAGAGTTAGGATGCTGTAAAAAGGCACGTGTGGGAGATATTCAAAGATATACACTGACAAAAAGCGAATAAATAGATACACCCGAAAGAGAATATATCATTTAATAGCTCGCAAGCTAGCTAGCTAGCTAATGAAGAGCATGAAATGGAAAATTTACATAGATAGTGATATGTCACGGAAAGGGATATATTTGTTCGAAGTAGCAAAATGGTTGTTCGCTACTGTAATCGAGTAGGACAATCTAGCAGGTAACCGTTATGGACTGGTCCTCGTCGTAGTGGTAGGCTATAGGCATAGGCAATAGGCGAAGACTATAGCCGTCGTCAGTAGGCGTCGTCCCTGTACCTCCACATCAGTCTGTATTTATGGCTGACACCAGCCAATCATATTACTGTGAGGGGGAACCCAGGTGTATGCATATTCATTACATCAGATAGATAGATACCTTCTTGGGCAAATATGTGTAATGGATCTAATAATATATAAGGGAGAATACACTGTAGAACAGGGGTCGGCAACCTTTTGGAGTGAGCTGGATAGAAAGCTATGCAGTGACTTAGAGGAAGGTCATGATATCAAATTTATTCTAATAATTTATCTCGACCCCTGACCTCTATATCCAGAAGGATGCCTTGTTCTGAAGGTTTAAAGAAAAAACAACGAAATTAATGTTATATTATTTAAACAAGTTTCCTTATTTTACTGCAGGTATAACAGGATAACAACTAACACAATCAACAAAAAATACAAATTCCTTACTACAAATGAAATAAAGTTAAAAATTATTTAATGAGACACTTGTCTCTGCTTATAGTTTGATAACTTCTCCACATCAAGTGAAATATTGTCAGCAACAGGAGCAAAACATCATATAGGTGGCCATTATCCAATCTTGTTCAAAAAATGATTTTAGTATATCTCATTTTCGAAAAAGTTGTTCACAAGCACATATACTTCCAAATAATGATACCATTCAATAAGATTTTATATTTTCCGGTTGACAATACATTTTTCTTGTAGAAGTCAGCAATTACATTTTGATTTTAAAAATTGTAAAAAAGATTTTAAACATTGTAAGTTGATTAACTCCAACTGATAAGTTTCTGCCAATTGCACCACAAATTAATTAAATAATTTGTGTTCAGGTGTTAATGTTAGCGGGCCGAACAAAATTCCTTCGCGGGCCACATCCGTCCCACGGGACGCGGATTGCCGACCCCTACTCTAGAATATATTGCTCCCAAGTTCTAGGTAAGCAAAACCCGATCGCTTTACTGAACACTACCGAGCACTATTTAATTCCATGTATGACTATCACGTGACGCCAGTGTAGACGGTGTTATGCGTAAGTGGGAGTTCAAGCAAGAGGTACGCGTACTCGTAGTACTGCTGCTAGTAACTGATTCCTAGCGGTCCCTTTTGATATTCCTGGGGTCACATTTGTTCTAATCTGTGCTGTGGACACAAAGCGATCTGCGATTGCTGCCTTTTAAAGGAATCGATCGTAGCAAGTGACTATACTAGGTGGCCGTCCAGGATTTGGTCTATGAGTATAGGAACGTCCATTTGCCCATTTTTATCAGCATCAAAAAACCAATAACGCATCAATTCCAACAAGGGCAACCATTCTCCGTAATGACCATTCAGCTTTTCAAATTACCCGAAATTCCGTCCTCCTAAAACAACTTTATTTTAACAAACGGGGTTAATGTATATGGCATGAGGCCTACTTACATCGTGTGCTTCTTCATCAGCATGTATTGCTGTCTAAAACGAAGACACAGATGGTGCACCAATATGAATGTTAATATATCCCAAGATAGCGATGACCCTAGAAATGTTATTAAAGGGTGTTTCATAAGATGGATTATATATATAAGGGTGTTTCACTAAGACGGATCAGTCTTAAATAAATCAGTGTTATTGGTGAAAATTCATTTATTTCTCTATTGGATCATGTTATTTAAGTCATGGCAATTATGTGTGAAAAATAATATCACCCAAATGTCCGCCAAATCTGAAAGAATAAGAAAAAGAAATCATTAGACGCTTAAACTTAATTCACATTTAAAATTGGTTCAAGTCATTGGAACACCCTTTATATATGCTAACATTTAAGTTTTATATATATATATATATATATATATATATATATATATATATATATATATATATATATATAGGTGAGAGAGAGAGATTATGAGTTGATAAAGCATCAAATATAAACAATTACATATTCGCAACTATATTTCTCTTGATCTATATATGAGTGTTTTTATAAAGAGTGTTTCATTAAGATGGATTATATATATATCATTAAGACGGGTCAAAGTCAGCAGTAAATAAATCAATGTTATTAATCGTTATGAGACCTTACCCATAATAACATAATGAACTATTCCATACGTAATAAATACTGCGCCTCAAGAGGAAGCAGGGAGCTCAGTCCGAAGTCGGGCGACCGGCTGATCGGTTGAACTCTCTGCCTTCGGGCGGGGAGGAACCCGAACGAGGCTACGGGGAGGCAAACCGACCCTGAACCCGTTTATACGGGTTCAAAGGGCATAGTTTTGGCAGAGCCCACGGGCTCGGCGATCCCACGTTAAACCGGCCTTGTGCCACATGATGCCCTCGTGGGGGGAGTACGTTCAGTCTGGAGTGAGGTCCGTTAGGAGTCCGTCAGTCAGTCAGAGCGAGCGAGTCAGTCAGTTGAGTCAGAGGCAGTCCGAAACAGAGTCGCGTTCAGACAATTACTACTAAACCTGATTGTTCGTACTAACACTTTCTACTTCTCTGTATATATTCCTGTTTGTAATATATCTGTGTTATTCCATATCCGTGTTCGAGTTCTTCTTTATTGGTTCTACCTTGGACTATCACCGTGGTACAAGGAACCGGACCATAACATTAATGAAAATTTATTTATTTCTCTATTGGATCATGTTATTTAAGCCATGCCCATTCTGTGTGAAAAATAAGATCGCCCAAATATCCGCCAAGGTTTCGGCGGCACACCTCCACTCGATGGTCAAAATATTTGATGACGTATCTGCATAGTTGCTCCTCAATCCCACCAATATGCTTTATTATCTCATCCTTTAGCTGTTGAATTGTTGAATTGGCTTGTTGGCATAAACCTTACTTTTGAGATGACCCCAAAGGAAGAAATCTAAAGACATCAAGTCGCACGATCGTGGTGGCCAATTGAATTCACTGTTTCAAGAGATGATGCAACCTGGGAACTTCTCATTGCATTTCTGTTTGAACGTCCATTTTCGTAATAGGCTTCGATAACTTTAACACGTTGTTTGATTGTTAATCTTTGCATGGTTGAAATTGCCAAAGACTTAAGTTCTTAAATCTGAAAGAAAAAGAAAACAATCATTAGACGCTTAAATTAATTCACATTTAAAATCGGCCCAAGTTATTGGAACACCTTTTATAATATCTATTAATAATTAGAAACTATATACAGTATCCGTGTCAAAAACTGGCATCGCCCTCCAGAGCTTTGGGATTTTATCTCCAGTAAAGATTCTGGAAAACAAGCGATACTTATTATCGGAATTATATCAGAATGTGCAATGAAAATGTAGAAGAACCTATACCTTTGTTATACAAACTATGCAAAATCGTTTGGTAGTATAGAAAGGTCTATTTGAACCAATAGGAAAATTTGATTTATCTGGGAAAGACGTTAAAATAATCCAGAATATATACTGGCAACAAAACGCCTACATACGGAAAGAAAATGAACTAAGTTCCTGAAAATAGAAAGGGATGTAAGCTAAAGATGCATCTTCTCATCTAATTCATTTCCTTTTTACAGCGAGGCAATCCTAAGAGAACGTTAAATCCTGGCCACGATTTATTATCAGAGGACACAATCTTCACAATAGAAGATATGCAGATGACCCGAAAATAATACTGCAGGAACAGAATATATGATTGTTAGCAAAAGGGACGGCGTGAGATGTGAGAGGTCAAAATAATGTAAGAGCAGAAATTTAGCTTTCTGGGAAGTGTTATATTAGACGATGATAATTCTGCCAATTCGAATCGCAAAAGATCCCTTCCAAAATCTAAACAAAGAAACAGGGAAATGAGAAACAAAAATGTGCTGAACTGCTACGTAATATTCATTCTCCATTATGCTAGGGAATGCTGGACAATATACTGAATGATTATGAAGAGACTTGAGACCACAGATATGTAGTTCTACAGAAGGATGTTGAGAATACCACTGACTGAACAGATAGATGGTTTGAGAGAGAGAGGGGGGGAAGGCGAGAGATTAGACTGGGTGAGAACTAAAAAAAGAGAAATAGACAAATAGATCAACCAAATTTGGCACGGGGACATTTTTTTTTTTTTTTTTTTTGTGTTGGTGATATAGTGTCAGTCTCACGTGAACGGGGTGCTGTGTTTGCTGTGATATTTGAAACCTAATATTTGCCTGTTTTTGAATACCAACAATCAACACTGTGGGCGAAGTCGTTACCGGTATGCGAATTAAGCCATGACCGAAGATAGGTTGATCTATACGTCAATAGCCCATTATATAACAATGAGAGTAGGACAGCGAAAGAAACAAAGACGGCGGCGGTAGGTGAATACGCCGACGCTTTTCATGTCGGCATTTGTGAAAGCGTCAAAACCACAACAAAGAAGCCGCTCGTGCAGAAGGAGGGGAATTGGAAACCGGCAAACGTTCTGCTAATTACATCAGATAAAAGGATTACGAAGCATTTTGGTTAACCGACTGACTGGGTTATCTGCCCTGAGTAACGAAGCGCTGATAAGTCGAGAAGATAGCGCAAAGCAAAGGCACTTTCTTTGCGTAATCTGCTCCCCATTCCGAGACAATCAGAAAAGAACGCGTCACTGATTTTTTTTAATAGTTAGACTCTAGATTCTGCTATGTTCGATTGTAGTGCGTAAATCATGTGCAAAAAGAAAATAAATAAATAAAGAGTAAAAAAAAAACCTTTGCAAAGGTATGTAAGCAAAATCTACATTAATAGGTGACTAACGCTGACAGAGATAGATATGAATAGATTAAGATAAACAAATTGGCGTTAATACTAATTAGGTATTGTATATTTTACTAGTATACTGGTACTGTGTGCGTGAGGGCATGAAGCAATGAGGTAGCGTCAATGTTTGAAATAGGTAGGCCTGTTTGCTTTGAAAATCATCACTGGAAATCATGGAGAGAATGATTCACACACACACACACACACACATATATATACATATATATATATATATATAGCGAGAGAGGGAGAAACTGTGCAATCAACACTGCATTGTGACTGTCAGCTTTATGTTTTAAAGCGATCTTCAGATCAAGTGCCACTAATCATTCATAAAAATGATTCATAATAAATAGATAAGCAATTTATAATAAACAATAAATAAATAAGCAATCTAACCATCAATAATCCTAAGCCAATTTCCTCTTCCAATACTTCCGCTAATCTCCAAGCGACACTTGATCTGAAGATCCCATTGAAGCGTGAAACTAACAATCACGATACAGTATTGATTTCTATATCCACATTATATCTATAAACACTTTATAACCTATATTGAGCACTCTTCCTCTATAATATAGCAAATTTTAGACACACAAACACACAGACACACAAACACACACACATATATATATATATATATATATATATATATATATCCTGTCAGAGAACGCATATCTTTCTTTAATAGAATTTCTAGAATATTCAGGCCGGTAGGCGAAAATACATGGCATGTTTAAAATAAATGAAGAGTCTACACGCATATTAGTATCAATTAAAACAATGTTTAAAGTCACACACACACACACACACACACACACACACACATATATATATATATATATATATATAAGACAAAAGGAAAACTTTTATTTACCATCACGTTTCGTCCTCTGATGCAAATGTAAGGATTTTATTTTGCAACATGTAAAAACTTTGCCTTAATAAAGTCCGTCTGACGACGAAAGAGCCGGTAAAGGAAAAGTTTTACTTTTGTCTTTATTCAAATTGTCTTTTTGTAGATATATATTTTCATGTATATATGAATTTTTACACGCACACACATATAATGAGGCACTATATTGTATCTAACAACTTTGGCTTTGTAATAATGTATTAAATAAGAGAGTAAGTTTTCTATTCCTCCTTTCTTCAATCAATTTGATGTCTTCTTCTGCTGATAAATCTGAACGTTTCACCTATGAAATCTCTTTAAACTCTACTTTTGACTTGTCTGGAATATTCTTGCTTAACTTTCTACTGATTCTCTGTTGAGTGATATGCATATAACCCCTTTCATGGTTTCTACTATCATCTCTAATCTAGAACTTCACAAAGCATGTCAACCTGACGGTGTCCCTGTAATAGTTCTTAAGAAGTGTGCACCTGAACTGGCTCCTGTTCTCTCTAAACTGTATAATAAATACTTCGCTTCCTCTTGCTTTCCTGCTTGTTAGAAATCCTCATCTGTTGTTGCAGTCTTCAAGAACTCCGTTAAACCTTCCAACCCTTTCAAATCTTGACATATTAGCCGTCTACCACTTTTTGGTAAACTATTAGAGGCCTTAATCAATGCTGAATTATTTTAAGGATCTCACATCGCAGAGTCTTCTTTTCGACAAGTAATATGGCTTTCGTTTCTCTAGGTCACCTGCTGATGTATTGACGATCAAAGAGTCTGTCAATCTTTAGATAAGAGTGAAGCTCGGGCTGTTGCTTTGGATATCTCGAAAGTTTTCGGCAAGGTTTGGCATTCAGGTCTTCTTCACAAGTGGAAAAGTTATGGCATCTCCGGGCAGTTTTTGAATTGATTCAGTCTTTCTTATCAAACCGTGAAATGAAAGTTATCCTGAATGGCCACTCTTCTTGATCCTTCTGTATTTATGCGGGTGTCCCCCAGGGTTCTATCCTTGGTCCTACTCTGTTTTTAATTTTCATTAATGTTGTGGTAGGGTCCACCTAATTTGCATAGTGGAGTACCGACCATATAAATATGGTTGGTACCGGGAAGAGAGGGAGGAATCAAGAGATTCAACCAGAGACTCTGCCCGACTGCGACTCAGTCAACACATTCTCCAGGAACGGTCTTACCAGGAATATACAAAAAACTATATGTAAATATTGTGTACACTTTCTTGTTTCAATACATTTTGTTCTAAGTACATTTTGTGTTGCATTATTATTCCATGCATTAGTCAGGTTTCAACAATTAATGACCATCCTAGTGGCATCAGCTCTGAACTTGGTATCTATGCTGACGACACAACCATTTACTCTTGTCTCGATATTAAGTCTGATCAGTTTGATAAGGTCAAATTGGCGGCTGAGGTAAAAAACAACTTTCAGTTTGTTGTTAACTGGGGCAAAGAATATCTCTTTAATTTTAACG
Organism: Acanthosepion pharaonis; assembly: GCA_903632075.3. NCBI lineage: Eukaryota > Metazoa > Mollusca > Cephalopoda > Sepiida > Sepiidae > Acanthosepion > Acanthosepion pharaonis. Next base: position 2,596,336 of record CAHIKZ030001112.1, read on the forward strand.
CCTCCAAAAAAATTAATCATTTATTTCAATATTATTTTATTAATCCTCTGATAGACTCCTTTCTACCTTCCATCAGTATGGCTGATGCTAACCTCCAGGAAAGTGACTCTTTTTGCCTTTTCAGGCTAACATTCTCGGCTGAAATGAAGTGAAAAGTCTATATTGAATCCATTGCTAGGTCAGCTGCTAAAAGAAGTTGGTTCACTGTGATGTGGTAGACAATTTTTCTCTCCAGAATCTATCTTACATATTTATATTTCTACAATTCGTCCATTCTTAGAATATTGATACGGCATATGGTTCGATGCCCCTGCTGTATATTTAGAGATTCTTGATAAAGTCCAAACGAGAATCAGCAATATTATTGGTCCTGATCTGGCATATCGGCTTCAGTCACTTTCCCACCTCCGCAAATTTACCTCCCTGTGTCTTTTCTATAAAGTCTTTCATTGTAATTGTTCGGATGAGCTCTTCATTATGGCACCTAGACTTTATGAATTTAAGCGCAATACTAGATTTGCAACAAGGTCTCATCAATTTACAGTGGAGTTGGCTAGACGTAACCGTAAGTTCTATGTTAACAGTTTCTTTTCTCGCACTTCTCACTTGTGGAACTCTCTTCCGGCTCCATCATTTCTAGTCAACTTTAATTTTCAAAAAATTAAATGCAACGTCAATCGTTATCTGCTATCTTCCTGATTACTCTTCTATTTTACTCGCTCTTTGGTAATGTTTCTGTTTTGTAATTCTTCTACATCCAGTAATCCCGTGTATCTTAATAGCTTTTTTGCCTTGCTTGTGGTGAATTCGATTAGGATAGATAGATAGATAGATAGATAGATAGATAGATAATATTAGTGGTAAATATACATACATATGCAAAATATATAAATACCCATACATGTATATTATTGAATAAAAATTCCAAGAGGAAGAATCCAGGTAGAACTCAATGTCCAGGGCAGAGTAAGGATATAATAAAAAGGCTTAAACACTAATATTCCATGGTCATAATTTATTCCATTGGAATCGTAAATACGATCCAATTCATCAGACCTACAAATTCAAAAAGAAAACAGAAAAAACAACTCCGGAATTAAAAACAGAAAATTAACTGATTTAAAATATGGTTTCTTCGCTACACAAAAACCGAAGCTAAAAACTTCAAATTTAATTATATAATTAAATTAAAAGCATTAGTTCTGTTTCATCTTCAAACGAATTTTGGAATAACTTATTTTTAAATTTACTGAGTTTTAAACACACATACAATTCATAATTTTTTGTTTCCAAGGATACAGAGAAATCCAGTCATTTAGACAGGGGCGGTAACGTGTTCATTCTTATGATAATGATACAATAATAGTTAATATTAACATTTAGACAGAGGCGGTAACGTGTTCATTTTTATTAACTATTGTTGTATTATGATGCAATAATAGTTAATGAAAAGTGAACACGCTACCGCAACAGCCCGAGCTTCACCACTCTTATCTAAAGATTGACAGACTCATTGATCGTTGTAATTCGACTCCATACACGGCTAACCAGGCAAGTGAGTAGATCGGGAAAATATAGTTGTGATGCTTTGCTGCATTGACCGCATCGTCTTGACTTGTTTCCTTTATATTGACATCTGTTTGAGCCCTCAACATCCGGAAAGTAGTTCCACACCGATGAAAGAAAGGTTGCTGCAGTAGTTTGATGCCCCATTCTTGGAGGAGAGTATTTATGCGTTCGTGCACCGAGGGGACAATCCCGATAGATAAGTAGTATGGTAATCATGGTAACATATTTACAATGTTTTATTTAGATGCATATTTTGGATTAGTAAATGTTTGTGCTTTACTTTGGAGATATCCGTTATACATACAATGCCTTCAGGATTTGCCACGGGAATGATATGTACGTACAAACAGACTCCCTTACAATAATAATTCCTAATATAACGTGTATACTTTATCATATATCCGGTAATCAAAATACTAGCATTCCCTACTTTAAGAACAGTCCTTCCAGATTTTAACATCAATATCTCTTCTACCTACCTACCTACCTACCTCCCTAAAACAGGTGAATCATTCTTCTTACATTGGAAGTATCCTTTCAACGTAATGCAACTCTATAGTCTTTGACATTGCATCTTTGAGGAAATAAGCCTTAAGAAATACTAAGTTCATAGTGCACGTAGGCGACGCCATTTCAACCTTATAAGGATGCAGGAGTATTCAAAAAGAAAGAGATTTCGAAAATTTAATAAAAAAACAATTTAACAAAAATATATGCTAATAGCCAGAAACATTCAATATATTAAAATAAACGAAATTTCTTGTTTAAATGCTTCTTTTTTGTTGTTGTTTTTTTTTTTGTTTTTGTTTTTTTTTACAGATTTTGTATAAATTTAAATTGTTATAATTTATGGAAAAGATGATCTTGTTCATCGACTGTAGCCTCTCCAGCAGGTCACCAGATCTTACCTCATAACTTTGGCGGGTATATAAAAGAAAGAATGTTTGTTCCGCCTATGCCCGCTAGTCTTGAAGATTTGAGACACCGAATTGTAAACGCTGTGAAGTCTTTATTCACAGATCGTTTTGATTTTTGGCGCACAACACATAGTGCTCATGTTGAGTTCATACAAGTTTAAACAACGTTAAAATAATGAACTTGGAAGCTTTTTCTGTCCAGTAATGAGTTGGATAGATAGATAAGCAATTTATAATTTTATATTTATTGTTCTGACCCATTATCATCCTTATTTCTTGTTGTTTAGCCATTTATCCACACAAACCCGTTAAGTAGTTAACTCGATACATTCCCAAATTCCCTTGCCCTTAAAATGTCTTATGAGTGTTAAATTCTCCAGGCCTTCTTCATTATGAGTCATAATGAATTTCAATAGTTTCTTTCTTATTTAAAGTATAAGTTTCCTTGCCTCAAGATTCCTTCGTGGCGTACATGCTCTTCCTATGGTATTCTCAACATTTGCATGTAGTACCCGATCTCAAGTTTCTTTTTCATATGTGAAGAATGCTTTGCTTAGTTTCTGGAAGGCATCTTCCACTATTCCAATGCTTTCCACCCGGATTTCTACACAAGATTTTCAGTCATCTGTTTCGACACTACCCAGATAGTGAAATGCTCGCTTGTATACTCTCCCACTTAAACAAGGAGACGCAACATCAACACATGTATATAGATTGTACTGTGTGGTTAAGTGAGGATGGTTAGGACCATGAAGTTAAACTTTAAGTCATTTAACAAGGGACCCATTAATATTTATTGATTGGGAGGGCAGTAAACAGTTTTGAGATTCGATATAAGCAAACAAAAATAAATTCCCATTTCTGAATTAATCTTACTCTTTTTTTCTCTGATGATAGCAAGCGCTTTTACTTGAAACGCAGCCAAAACATCGCGAAATGTCTACAGTCCTAATTATATTTTTTAACGGAGAATCACCAGAATAGAACTGACATTTTGCACACACACACACACACATACACACACACACACAAAACACACACACACACACATATATATATATATATATATATATATATATATATATATATATATATATATATATATATATAGATAATATTGGTGGAAAATATACATACATATGAAAATATATCTAAAAAATTCCCATACATGTATATTTTCAGAAAAATTTTTTCCAAGAGGAAGGATCCAGGTAGAACTCAATATATATATATATGCAAAAGGATGGAGAATAAAATTACAATGTTCAAAATATTAATTTAAAATATCATTATTAATTACCTGAAGAGACGTTTTATTTAAACGACGAAACAAAATGTACAATTTTGTAGTAATTATTTACATGTTCTAATGTAAATATATATATATATATATATATATATATATATATATATAATATTAATTTATAATTAGTAGGGATAATTCCAAGGTGGTTTAGATCCAAAGAGAGCTCAATGTAAGAACAGAGCAAACATAATAGGCCAAATCTCTTCAGACCCCAAAATTTTGCAACAATGTTGTAAAAGTTTGGGACCTGAAAGATGAACTCCTGATCGCACAAAAATAAACTATGGCTTTCTAAGGACTCCTCGTTCATTACATATATATATATATATATATATATATATATATATATATATATATATATATATATATATATATATGCTATAGTTTGTGTAAAATGTTCAATATCAAGGATAGACCGTATGCAAATATAAAATAAAATGACCTGAATATTGCGTTCAATCATGAAACAAATCATCGTTGTTTGCTGTTAACGATATTGTCGACTTTTATGTTTTATATATATAAATATTATTTATATATACTCTATTCCTGATGTTAACCCATTAATGTAGCATATCTTAAAACTTTATTTTAAGATATATATATATATATATATATATATATATATATATATATATATATATAGATATATATTAGGCAGCCTGACAATTGCGTCCAGCATGAACAGCTTGTCGCCTGAAAGTGTTGACTTCAATGTTCACTTTTATATTTGTATTTACATACGCTCTATCTCACCTTAAAACTATATTTCTTCTTATATATATATATATATATATATATATATATATATATATATATATAAAGAAAGAAATATAGTCTTAAGATCTGCTATATTTGTGGGATAAAATGTTCAATATCAGAGATAGAGCGTGTGTAAATATAAAAGTGAATATAGAAGTCAACACTTAGAGGCGCATGCTAGACGCAATCGTCAGGCCGCTTAATATATATATATATATATATATATATATATATAGATAGATAGATAGATAGATATGGATAGAGAGAGAGTAAAAGAAAGATTATTTGAGGAATAAAAAGACAACAAAATGATAACAATATTGGCAATAAGATTGATGTGTGTGTATGTGTGATAAAAATAATATAATTTTAACGTGTGCTACATTTATGAGTAAAAGTGCTTAATATCAGGTATAGAGCATGTGTAAATATGAAAAAAAGAACACTCAGGTCAATCCAGAGCGATGACCATCTTCAGGCTATGTGTATTGGATGGTATCTCCATTAAATAGGTGGAAACGGCTATTGTGTAGGAATTATTATGTACTAGAATGTGATGATTTTATAGTTATTGTATAGGGATGTTTATTAACTTTTAACTCATCATTTATTATTAATTACTTACGGTGTTTTGTATTTATTCATTAATTATTCGTTGTTGATTATTATTATGAAAGTTGCTCAGTTGCGGTTATTCGTGCATATGTAGAGTTTATTTATTTATTATTTATTTACTTAATTTGTTTAATTATTTATTATTTTATTTATTTATTATATTTTATATATATATATATATATATATATTTTAAGCATGATTCCTTCGCTACATAAGTTCTCATGTTTCAAATTTTTTTAAACAAGTTCCAATATTTTTGAAACATGAGAACTCTTATGTAGCGAAGGAATCATATTTTAAAAAAAACAAATATAATTATAATTACTACTACTTTTGTATTGAGCACGGTTTTGAAAAATAAAACAGAAATACTAAAGAACCTCGGATTATTTACCTAACGTGTTCTTTCCTATTTTTCTATATATTTGCACACACACACACACACACACACACACACATATATATATATATATATATATATATATATATATATATATATATATATATATATATATTATACGCACATCCACGCGGACGAGCGCACGCGCACGAACGCACATCGGCACAGATGGGAGCATGGCCGCCCGCGCGCAAATGCACATATTAACGCAAACAATACGGAAAAAATTACACTAACGATAAAAAAGAAAAATAGAGAAATATAAGCAGTCGGTTGCTGGTGAAGAAGAGTGGACGGACAGGTACGTCTACGAAGCTCTTCTGTCGGGATGCTGAAGGAAACATCAATCAACTAAGTGACAAACTTTTACTTATATTAACTCTATTTAGTGGTTATAAGTACGCTGAAATCAAGTTTAGAAAATATGTTGATAGTGGGCCAAAGAAAAGAAATAGTTGTAGGAAGATCATATTGGTACACATCCCCTTTTAATCAATTAGTCAGTACTAAGTTAGGCTATAAGTGACTTCATTTGATTGATAAACTTTTTCCTAAAAGTAACTCTCTTAGTAAAATATTTAACAGAAACGCATTAAAACTAAGTTATAGCTGCATCAATAATCTTGAGAAGATTATAAAGTTACACAATTATAAAATGTTAAACCAATTTAAAAATCTGGTTCATAATACACGTTCTAAGATAAATATTAATGATATTGGCCAATGTAATTGTGGGTATTCTAACCAATATCCATTGCTAAAGAAGTGTTTAACAGAGAATCCGGCGGTTGAAAAATTCTATATTGATAATATATGAATTCTTTTAAGACTAGGTGGTATCAACATACCTTGCCCTTTACCAATACTGTTTACAGAAATACTGCATCACTTTCTAAATATTTTTGGAGTTTAAAAGATGATAATAAGACTCATAAGTTGAAATGGAAAATTATTAAAATGGCAAGGACATATAGATCTTTATATGAACACTGTTTTCTGTTTTTACATGAGAAACTCGAAATCATCAGATTTTTTGACAAAAATTCAATGTTAAATCAAAGAAGTAAATTAACTATAAATTGTAAGCATAGTTTACCTTTTACCTTAAAATTTACTTAAAATTTGGGATTTGATAATGCCTTTTCTTATATTTTAGTTGTACTGCGTTGCACTATATATGGTTTATCTTTCTTTTTGTAAGGTTAATCTGGATTTAATATAATTTTGTATTAATTTCTTAGTAGTATTGGTAATATCTTGTACAGATGTACTAGTATGTGGTTGCTATTTTTGACATTTTACATTGATTGGTTAGTGTTCTTAACATTTTATATGAAGGATATATTTTTAACAGTTACATATTAATTTACCAAATAATTCTATATATTTAAATTATTTACTAACTTCTTTAAGAAACTATTTATTTATCAACTACAAAAAAGATTATGTAGGAAATACACAAAGTCATATAACTTGTTTTGCATTTTGTTAAATTACCTCTTCGCCCAGCTTTTATTTCTTAGTAAACTGCATTGTCTGGTATGTATAATTTATGTAACCATACGTATCCGCTTTAGTTTACGTCTGGTTACCGTTAGCTGTCAATCTACGGGTCATGACCCATTTATAAAAATAATTTTTAATTTTTGCTTCTTCGTTTAGTTTAAATTTAACGTTGGTCATATTTGATTGGTTGATCAAAGTAAAGCCCACAAATATTATAACACCCTATTTTCTTTCTTTTTTTTTTTCGTAAAAAGAGATTGTATTTTTCTTTAAATAAATCGTTCACTCCCGAGTGATTTACAATTGCCTTATGAGATGCATTGATACGCATAGAAACACGACTGACATTGTATACCGATTTTTACATGCTTTCGGTGTAATATCTTAATATATATATATATATATATGTGTGTGTGTGTGTGTGTGCAAATAATTACAAATATTCCTATTCGTAACAATAAAATTATATAGTCTTATCGCACTGACTCTGGCAAATGTTCAAGCAAGTTAATTCTTACTCCCACCAGTTTAGATCTTCACTGCTAAACTCCCATGCCATGTTCATAGAGGTAAATCTTCTTCACTCCCTTCGTGTTCCTTTGGTAAAGAGTAAGTTCCACTCGGATAGCTTCTTCTCTAAAACTCTTACTTTGTGGAAGAAGACACCCGAAATAATGCTTCCCTAGCCACTAAAATCTTAACCTCTTCAAGTCCAAGGTCAACTGATACCTATCTTACATATCCTCATAATATGTTCTTCTTACTACATCCGTGTCCCTCACTTTCAACAATCTCACTCGGTAACTCTCTACCTTGAGTGGCCCTTGGGCCTTATACTGGGTGAACTAAATTAAAAAATAAATAAATAATAACAATGATATAAAAGAATATATAAAATATTTGTAAAAAAATAATTTAATTTAAGTTTTTTTTTTAAGCATTCAACCCCAAGCAAGGCGGGAAGCCACTAGCAGGCAAGTGGTTACAGAGAGTTGGAGCGAGTGCAAAGACGAGTGATAGAGGAAAGGATGATTAGGCATCTGGAGACGTCGATTGACATTACATTTGAATAGCAGGAGATTATAGCTATCAGGAAAGGAGTTCCACAGACGAGAAATGCGAGACATGAAGCTATTGGAGTAGAAGAGACGGCTACATTTAACAGTTTTGACAGTGAAAGGGTGAGAGCGAGATGCCAGCCTAGTTGAAAGCTTAAATTTATGAAGTTTGGGAATCAGCGAAAGCAGCTCATCGGAGCACTTACCGTGAAAGTATTTGTAAAAAAGACAGAGGGAGGCAAAGGCACGTCTGTGAGAGAGCGACTGCAGATCATAAATAATTTGAAATTATATCTTATATTTGTAATTATATCGATATAATTTTATATTATATAATTTGTAATTATATCCTTTATTTTTAAAATTATTTATGTCATAATTTTTTCTGAATTTATTTAATTAAAAATATTTTCTAATTCTTCTGAAATAGAAGAATTAGAAAATAATTTTAATTAAATAAATTCAGAAAAATATATTTTAACCTTTCCCGAATAGTGTAATTTAATGGCACATATGTAGATATGTGTATAT